>SWBJ01000382.1:0-46353 GCA_024195555.1 Aureobasidium sp. EXF-12298
AGTCAGCTGAAAACTGGGCATCCCGTCCGCTCTGCCATACATAAGCAGTTGAACGGCAGATTAGTACTACGGTGGGTGACCACGTGGGAATCCCTGCTGTTGTATGTTTTGTCCAATATCCCTCTTTTCTTTTGCTTCAAGTCGAATGACAAAGTGGTGTCTTGCATGTTATTCGACTTAAAGCATTCTTGTTCTGGGATGGTGTGTTGAGTCAAGAGGCCTTGTGCGGAGAGCGACTTCGAGAGTTTTGGCCTTGTTGGGCAATTTATCCTTGACTGAATTTCTTCACCTCTCTGTTGAAATTCGCAGAGACTGCTGGCATATCATTTCGTTCTGCAAAGGATGTACTCGGCCGATGCAACCGAACTGCGGCAGAAAGGCAATTCTCTGTACAAGCAAGAAAGACTTCTACAAGGTAAACACCGTCAATTGAGCCAACAACGACCGACCTGCGTGCTTGCCTAACAATTTCTTAGCGATCAGATATCACCAAAGAGCATACAGAGCATGTCCATTAGAGCCAAATCCACTTCCAGATCTTTCTGCTGCTTTGTACGAGACTGGCCAGTATAAAAGGTTCCTGAAACCCTTCTGGTCATCTCACCGTTCGATTGAACAGTCATTTTCCGTGTTCTGCTTCGCCTCAAAGCACTAGAATATCCGATTCATTGGCTACCAGAAGTTCTGACAAACATCATCACGAACCCGCTGGAAACCCGTGCAACTTATTTGGGCTTCGCACCAGCCACAGCCGCTGATGCAAGACGGATGTTGGACAAGTCCCATCCATTGCGAAAGGTATCTATCAGACCTCTCATGGCAGATTTGGCAACTTTGACATCTATCTGCCTTCCTGCATTAGACTTTGGCCTCTTCAAAGGATACGAGCTCTTACCCAATCCAAAGGACATCAGAAAATACTCTATCGATTTTGACTACATAAGATTCGAGAATGCATTCGAAAAGGCCCTTGTGCTTGTCTTTAGGGATGCAAAATGAACCCGCTGAAGGCATAGAATTATCAGCTGAAAGTAACATAGTTGGCCCACTTGCTACTACTGTTGTTACATATACTAGGTAATGGCAAGAAAAAAACATTCTCATGACCTGGCGGTTCCACCGGGCAACCCCATCAGTAAAATGCACGAGGCGGCTGGAAAAGACGATGACCTGCGTGTCTTGGCCGGTTGGTTCCTTCTACAAGCCATTCTTCATTCCACTGAGGGCAAGTACAAGTCTTCCAGCGAGCACCACAGACATAGCAGAATTGAGCGCCGCAGATGCATCTATGGGAATCGTTAGCTCTATTGATCTGAACCATGTTTCGAGGACTACTCACGTCATATGATTACAACCAACGGCAAGAGAAACCACGCGACGGCATTTGTTGTTGTAACAGCGCTGCCAGCCTTCCCTGCTTGCCAGCTCAAGTACGCTCTGTGTATCTTCATCTTCAGGGCAGTCGTCACGGTGTGCTTCCTCCTTGCAAATTGTGCAGGTCCTTCTACCGCAATCAAGACATGTCGCAACCTCACTCTGAATGCTGGTCTCTGGCACGAATGCTTCGCAGTTGGGACCGCAGCAGTAGGTTCTCTTCTTGGGCTCGATTTCGTACTCGATCTTCTTCTTGTTGTATCTTTGGACAAGCTTCTCGCCGAGAATAGCCTTCACATCGTCGTACTTAATCTCGTGTTTGCAGCAGCTGGGTGGGTAGAGTGATTCGTCTCCGATTGTGTATTCGTACAAGTCTTTCAGACAATCATGACAGTAGAAGTGAGCGCCGCAGGGAGCTCTGAAGCTTTGATGTCTGCTGAATCGCGACATGCAACTAGTACAAGTCATCAATTCAGCATCAGCTTCGTGAAATCTCTCGGCCAAACCAAAAGCAATCTGGTAGTCCCTCTCAGTATCCGATCCAAACATCGAGAATTGGACCGCAGCTCTGTTGTCGTCGATAACGGCTTGTGCTATCTTCAGTTCTTGGAGTTGCAGTTCTAGAGCAACTCTCATATCTTCGCCTTTTGGTTGGACTGGCTCGATTGCTCTTCTAAGATCCTCGATTTGCAACCTGATACTGATAGCGTCTGGTAGGTCCCTGTTGTTAATATCATAGAGAAAAGGTGCCGTTCTGTATTCTCGCTCTCTTTGAGCTTCTTCCTTGCAAAACGATTTTTCCGAAAAGGGTCGCATTCTGATGATACTGTTGAGCAAATTCAGGGAGATTGATGAGTAATATGTACTCCCATCTGATGTCCACTTCCTTCGCCCTCAATCACCTGAATGCCTTCGACAAAGGAGACAGAAACAGATTCTGAATCATCAGTGTGCTTCGAGACTCTACAACAAAGACTATGTCTAAGACCATATCTAGAAATAAATAGCTGCTGTATCGAGTCTTCGAAGCGAATTCTGAACTCGGGAGAAACACACGCACCTTGGAAGTAAGAAGAGTGCAAGAACCAAAGAAGAAAAGGTTAGGAGATACTCGAGGATTGCTACTGGAAGCGACCCACCTCTCAAATTCTTGCTATAGCTGAAATCGTGTCATACATGACACATGGAGGCTTTTGTGTGACAGTTGTTTTGTGAGACTCTCAATTTCATTCGCCGGGTGTCGAGTTGGTGTTCTTAGCAATCGAGATGTCTCAAGTCTTGCGGTGTCTTGATCCCTGAGTCGTTGCGACCATTACTCGAGAGAAAAGAATGTCTCAGAAGCATGTCTTCCTCTCCACTTCTGCGACAAGTGACCTTCTGATCTATCCCTCCATCTCTCCACTATGAAGTGTTGATACAGGTCTCCGTCAACATCATCCACTCACAGACTCACAAACCCAGAAACCAGCAATCCAACCACCGCAAACCTCCCCAGCACTCCCATCCACCCTCCAACCTCAATTCTCTGCTCAGCCCCCTTCTTATCAACGTACTTTCTTTCATCACAACCCATGACATCTCCAAACCCCATCTCATCAACACAATTGACAAAAGTCTCGGAAGTCTGATTGCCACCCATAGTACCATTCAAGAAACAATATAGTCCTTGGTAAGTCTTTTTGCCTTCATTGATGCCTGGGTACGTGTATTGGATAGCAGGGTTGCCGTTGCAGCAAGATTGCATGATGGCGGTGTTGTTGCTGCACAGAGGGACTGCGCACAGGTGGCCGGTGATGCCGAGCGGAAATACTATGGATTCAGGGCAGGAAGGTGTTGTGGTGTTTGTTATCGAGTTGATGGTTTGGAGTGACATGGTTGCTATTTTTCGTGTCTTCTAAATCCTCTATGTTGCTTTTTGATATTGTTGTGGTATTCGATCGATGTATAATCCGTGTTCTTTTCAGAAATAGGGCTGTTCGATTCGCGTCGTGGCTGAAGAACCTAAGGTGTTTTTCCGTGTGAGCGAAATACGATTTTGCTGAGAAACTGTTTCTTTATCCAATGGTGGTGGGAATGGCCGGGCTCCAACCTATCTAATATCTTTACTCTGTCCCACTTATGCGGATCGTGTAGGAAACCGCAACAGAATCCTTCGTTCGATGGGGCTTGACCGTATCTCTTTCTTCAAGCCACATTGTATAGTATAGCTGGTCTGGAAGCAGTATATGGTCAAAGTGTTTTTACGGCCTTACTCTGTCTGCCTTTATCAACGCCTACCTGCCCAATCAAGTAAAGCCTTCTCCTACTCGCTAATCTCCGCCGTTAAGCAGTCTGAAAGACCAGGTTCTTTGCGATAGGCGACGTCGGTGTGCTTTATTGTGTGTCAAGAAGCATGTGTGATGCAGGAGAGAAAGTCAGGTTAAGCGAGCGTGCCGTGGCCTGACACCCGCAAAAGACAGGGTCACCTTGAGATCCTGGAGGAAGATGATGGTTGCAAAGATGTCAGACGACTGACATCAGAAATCAGAAAATGGGCTTGCTGTGTTATTTAATGTACAGAAAATGTGAATCGTGGCAGAATTTTTTCTTCCGACCAACTGCAACAGAACGTGGGATATATAACCTGGAATGCTGGAGCGACATGAAACCTGATGCATCAACCTCGCTCTTCCTTTTATTCAACCAACCAATTGTCATCATCATCGGCTACGTCGTAATCCATCTCGGCTGCTGGTCTAGGAGGTCCAAGATCTTGAGGTTCATCCATGTTGACATCCTTGGATGTCTCAGGGGCTGTTTGTGTGGATGCGACCGGAGTGCTGGGAGCAGGGTTCGCCATCCATGAAAGCTCGACCTTACCGAGATGAGGGATGTCAGAGCCATGATTGAGGAACTTCTCAGCTTGATAACGCTCGGAAAATGCCAGCATAGCCGCGTCTGAGCGTGAAGGATGAGGGCTGATTTGAGTAGACTCCATGAGATCGCTCTGTGGAAGGTTAGTATGTTGTTGTCCCAGAACAGATGGTCTTCCGCGATTACTCACGAATAGCAAATATTGCCTTAGCGCCTCGTCTTTCTGAGAATCCATTTGCTCGTTGTTCGGGAAGACGACTGCGACAGTTCTGGGCCTGTTGTCTAGCCTTCTGACGGCACCTCCACGAGGAGCGAAACCACCTCTGCCTCCTCGCCATGCGCCTCGGGGCTGGAAACCTCCGCGTCCTCTGTAACCACCACGACCACGCGGCGCGAAGCCTTGCCACGGCTGATCTTCATTTGGATTTATGCCCATGCTCACAGCTTCTCTTTCCAACTCTGCAAGCTTGGCTTTTAAAGCATCGGTTTGCGAGGGTGTACCGTTGCCATCAGCACCATTGCTGGCGCCGTTCTGCCCGCCAGCAGCAGCTAGATCCGGAGTACCTGACTTTCCTCTCTCCTTGGCAGCAAGTTTGGCAAGCAGTTTGCTGCGCTCTTCGGCCTGTGCCTTCATCTTCTGCTCCAACTCTTCCCGCTGTGCCTCAGCCTCCTTGATCTTCCTGTTCTTCTCTTCATGAGCGCGTTGTGCTTCTTCTTGCTTCTTCGCGAACTCGACGGGGTTAATCTTCTCCTCTTCTTGCATGTCGACATCACCATCGCTCTTGCCGAAGCCATTCTGATGGCGCTCTCGTTGCATCCTCTCGGGCTTGTACCAGTAAACCTTGACGAATCTGTTTTCGAAAATGACCTTAGGGCTGTCGTATGCCTTCTTCGCACCGTCGTAGTCCTCGAACTTGATGATGGCTAGACGCTTGTAATCCTGCAACTCGACCGACTCGATGGTTCCAAACTCGGAAAAGAAGTCGCGGATAGATTGCTCGTTGAAGTTTTCCTCAGGAATTTGTTCAACGACAACTTGCGTGATGGAGCGATCGTGGTTTGGACCGGCAGATGAGAAATCGGCGCGACCTCCGCGACCACCACGGAAAGCACCTCTATCGCCTCTGCCGCGGCCGCGGCCACGTCCTCTATCAGCGAACGGACGGCCTTGTGATATCGACGCGTTTGTAGGGTCGTACTCGTCTGCTTGTTGCTGAGGCACTAGAACCGGATCGTTACCATGCTCGTGAGGACACGAAGCACCAAGTGCGCAAAAACCTTTTGTGTCGTAGTCGTGACATCTCTGGCCAGAACGGGGGGTTTGCGCAGGGTTGCCAAAAGCACCGGGTGAGGCAGGGAAGGGCATCTGTGGCATCTGCGGCATTCCAGGCATAACGGGTAGACCCATAGCTTGCTGCATTGCCATGAGAGCGGCCATGGGGTTGTTGGGGTCGAAGGGAGGCAGAGACTGAGGCGCGCCAGACATTGGACCCATGAAACCTCCTCTTTGACCACCGCGTCCGCCTCGTCGCATCTGCTTCATGGGACGATCCTGCTGGTAGCCTTGGACCTGGGCGTCGAATGCATTGCTATCGTTGAAGTCGCGCTTCTTTGAGGAAGGGCCCGAGGGAGGGTTGAAGGCGGGTTCGCTAGGTTGGAAGGAAGGGGCAGTGGGTTGAAAAGCGGTCGCGGTTGGCTGCAGGGGTTTGGAATGGGAGTTTTCGAGGTGAGCGAAGACGTCGTTAACGAATTGAGTGGTGCTGTCGTGCAAAAAGTCGAGCAAGTTGTCTTGACAGTTTTGCTTGACTTGGTCGTCAGACTCGTCGGACTTGATCAGGGCGATGACATAGTCGGCGAGCACGTCCGAGTCAGCGTCCGAGATGTCCTCTAGGCGCTTGACGACCCAAGCCTTGAGATGTTCTGACGCGCTATCGTCGAGATGCATGGTTGTGCAATTGCTAAGGAAAGACTGAGGGAGCAGCTCCGAGAACTTCACTCTTGGCCTGAATGAGAGCTTGAAATCCACCCTCGCTACCCCAGTCTTGGCTGAAGTCATTTCCATCCTTGTACACTCTTTGTGCACTTGCACAAGATTCATGTGAGAGTACCTACCTTGTAGCCCTCTTTCTCCTCCAACACTGTCAGAAGATAGAGTGGTAAATTCACACTGATTGAGCTGGTCTGGAGTGTTCCAGCACCGTCGTCAGCTAAGCAGGAAGGATTGGATGATTGGCCAGATCAAGGAGAAAGAATCTCAGTAGATCCCTAGCTATAATATCGCCGCAAAGGTCGATTGCACCAAAGCAGCACCTTCAAAGTGTGTTCCACATAGTCTATCAGAGACCAATTCTTTATATCACAATATATGTATTGTCTACAAGTCGTAATAGAAAAAGTTGCTCCAATTTCAGACAAGCAGATGGAATGGTAAAATGGTGTAGATGGTGCACAGGCCATCTTGGGAGACGGGCCTGACGTACGGGGAGACCAACGTCTCTTGCCAGGTCGGAGAGTTCAACCACCCAGCTCGACCAGTCTGCTGTGTACGGCAGTCAACACCACTTTTCACCCTCTATCCTCTGTCCCGACTCAGCGCATCGCCACCGCAACCATGGCCGGAGAGGATTTCACCGTCGACCCCAGGATGATGCACGTCCAGCCTCGCATCCGCTACAACACCATTGGCGGTATCAACGGTCCTTTGGTCATTCTGGACAATGTCAAGTTCCCTAGATTCAACGAGATTGTCTCTCTTACCTTGCCCGATGGCACTGAGAGATCTGGTCAGGTCCTCGAAGCTCGCGGTAAGTCTTGCCATCTGAACCACCGTCTAGGACCCGCATACTGACAGTTTCTTGTATAGGCAACCGTGCCGTCGTCCAGGTACGCCCTATCTCGACCGCAACAGGACTGCGACTGTCGACTCGCTATTCTAAGAGCATGGAGCTTACAAATTACAACAGGTTTTCGAGGGAACCTCTGGTATCGATGTCAAGAAGGTGCGGCGAATTAAGCAACAATTCAGGATCCAGGCAGTGGTGCTGATATGCAGTAGACCAAAGTCGAGTTCAGTGGCCACTCGCTCAAGCTCGGTGTGTCCGAGGACATGCTTGGTCGTGTCTTCGACGGCTCCGGTCGTGCTATCGACAAGGGCCCCAAGGTTCTGGCTGAGGACTACCTCGACATCAACGGTCAACCTATCAACCCCTACGCAAGAGTCAGTCATCATCAAGTCACGCCGTGCCTTTGCCGTATATTGACATTCCTAGGAATACCCCGAGGAGATGATCTCGACCGGTATCTCAACCATCGATACCATGAACTCGATTGCTCGTGGTCAGAAGATTCCCATCTTCTCTGCCGCTGGTCTGCCCCACAACGAAATTGCTGCCCAGATTTGTAGACAGGCCAGTTTGGTCAAGCCCACCAAGGGCGTTCACGACGACCACGAGGACAACTTCTCCATCGTCTTCGGTGCCATGGGTGTCAACTTGGAGACCAGCAGATTCTTCACTCGTGACTTCGAGGAGAACGGCAGTATGGAGAGAGTTACCCTGTTCTTGAACTTGGCAAACGACCCTACGTATGTCCATCTTGTCAGCTTTGTTCTGCGCCCATCACTGACATTCTACCAGTATCGAACGTATCATCACTCCTCGTCTTGCCCTTACCACCGCCGAATACTACGCCTACCAGCTCGAGAAGCACGTCTTGGTCATTCTTACCGACCTTTCGTCTTACTGTGATGCTCTTCGTGAGGTTTCGGCCGCCAGAGAAGAAGTTCCCGGTCGTCGTGGTTACCCTGGTTACATGTACACCGATTTGTCTACCATCTACGAGCGCGCTGGTCGTGTTGCTGGCAGAAACGGATCCATTACTCAGATCCCCATTTTGACCATGCCCAACGATGGTATGTTCGCATTCTCAATCAACCACTGGGAATCGTGCTAATTGGCCTGCAGATATCACCCACCCCATCCCTGATTTGACTGGTTACATTACTGAGGGTCAGATCTTCGTTGATCGTCAGCTTTACAACAAGGGTATCTACCCTCCGATCAACGTGCTCCCTTCGCTGTCGCGTCTCATGAAGTCTGCTATTGGCGAGGGTATGACTCGTAAGGATCACTCGGATGTCTCCAACCAGCTGTACGCCAAGTACGCCATTGGTCGTGATGCAGCCGCCATGAAGGCAGTTGTTGGTGAGGAGGCCTTGTCAAGCGAGGACAAGCTTTCGCTCGAGTTCTTGGACAAGTTCGAAAAGACCTTTATTAACCAAGGTGCATACGAGAAGCGCAGCATTTTCGAGTCGCTCGACACTGCATGGGAGTTGCTCCGCATCTACCCCAAGGAGCTTCTCAACCGTATCCCCAAGAAGACGCTGGACGAGTGGTACACACGCCGTCCTTCAGACAAGACGGCCAACAAGGACACTCGCGACAACCAGGACAGACAAGAGAGCGAGAACCTGATTGACGCATAATTGGAGCCGAAGAGTGGATGTGCTTGACCGATTTTCATTTTTTCTTTTCCTTGTTGTAGATAGCGCCTGTGTTTATACCATACCGCAGTATATCAAGTCTTCGATTGTCACTGATTGCACGATGTTCCTGGCAGTGAAACAAGTCTTAATTTGTAAGTCTTTGAACAGTCGCGAATTCTGAGGAGTGCAAGTGAGCAGCGAAACAGCGATGGCGGATGAAAAGCCATGTTTGAAAGTCACGTGTGGGCCGTGCTTTCCGTTCCGCAACGACGGACGGGCTTTGGAAGTGCAAGAGCTGCGTTGTGCTAAAGGTTGACTCCCATCTCCGCTCATTGTATCTCGCCATCGCCTGCAAAATGTTGTCCGGTCGCATTGCTGCTCGCGCCACCCGCGTGGCCGCTCCTCGCGCTCCCATTGCCGTCAGATCCTACGCCGCCGCCGCCTCGGGCTCGTCTGCTGCTTCCAAGCCTCCGGTCGCTCTCTTTGGCCTCGACGGCACCTACGCCAGCGCTCTCTACACTGCCGCCGTCAAGACCGAGTCTCTGGATTCCACCGCCAAGGGTCTCGAGAACCTCGCTGCCACTTTCAAGAAGGATGTCCAGCTCAAGACCATCCTTGAGGCCCCCACCCTCAGCACCGCCGATAAGTCGCAGATCATTGCCGAGATCCAGAAGTCCCTCGGTGTTCAGGACAAGAACAACACCATCAAGAACTTCCTTGAGGCTTTGGCAGAGAACAACAGACTCAACCAGCTTGAGGGTGTTGCCGAGAAGTTCGGCACTCTCATGAGCGCCGCCCGTGGTGAGGTTGAGATGACTGTTGTCAGCGCTGCTGTACGTACATGAAGAAAGAGAAGACCCCTACAACAGCAATTGTTTGCTGACATGCCAAACTACAGCCCCTCGACGCCAAGGTCCTCCGCCAGCTCGAGAACTCCGTCTCCAAGTCCTCATACGTCGGCCAGGGCAAGAAGCTCAAGGTTGTCTCCAAGGTGTGTATCATCTCCTCGCTATCGACATGTACAATCCCTCTGACAATTGACACAGGTCGACCCCGACATCCGTGGTGGACTCATTGTCGAGATTGGCGACCGCACCATCGACCTCAGCGTCTCATCCAAGATCGCCAAGATGAACAAGCTCCTCAGAGACACCCTGTAAATATTTGACTACGATTTCCCCCTCCTCGCCTTGTAGCAACAGAAAAGAAGAATTTATGGCGGTCTTGATTTTAAAACGTCGTCCTTCTCCAACCCTTTCAAGAACTTACGCGGTGAATGTGGTAGCTCACATATAAGTTTCGCTTTCTGGTGTGCTCAAATCCTCTCACAGCACGTGGTAGTTGCAACCTTAATAAGTTCCATGGACGTTTGCTCCTGCCTTTTCAAAAAATGTCCAGCTGTTCCCTTACTCTGTTGTTAACTTTCCAGGCTTCCTCCCTCTAACCTTCAAGCTTGCACACGTCTAGGTCTATTCTTTCATCATGGATGTTATGCCTATCTCGTTCTTCTGCGGAGCTGTGTACGCATGGCTAAAATTCGTATCTTTTGTGTTCCAAGAACCGCTTCGCGATGTGCCACCATGGCTGGCATACGGACACTACTCCATCATCATTTTCACGCTCATCTTCTTGAACTACCGGATTTACAGAGAAGCTCGTATCCTAGTACTAGCGACGTTGGAATTTGGGAATCGTGCCCGCGCTTAGATTGCAGACGGCATGCATTCCTTCTAGGAGTCCCTTCCATGGTATTTCATTCTGGTGGTGGATTATGGTGCATGGTAAGTTGTCCACTGCCTGTGAGATTGGTCAAAGATGCATCATGTTGGAAGTTGAGTCCTGACTGACATGAACAGATTTGACATCAGCAACCATTGACGAGTCAACAACAACAACGAAAGACGCACAACCATCCATTCATACAATCATTCATTAACGCTATCTTTTACTGCGAGTATGCCCGTATCTTGAACTCGGGATTCTCTTCTGGCAACGGCGCCACCGGCACTTGCTGGAACTGCGGCAGCAAGTAATACGCAAGGTCCCTCCCTTCGATCTGATTAGTACTCCATCCATTACCCAACCACGTCATCTGGTTTTCCTCGTCGTATTCGCAATCGAAATCCTCCCATCGCGGACTCCTTAGAGCCTCTATACAATGCAATGTCGATCCTGGCCACAACCCGACCACTGTATCACCTTTGCGGTACCAACTCTTACAATCGTCCATGAAGACCGTGTTCTTGAAGTACGCATCCGAGTATGCCAGGAAATCACGTACTCGAGCTGCTTTGACAGTCATGGATTTGATGTTTTCCTTTTGGAGTTTGCGAACGCATTTTATCACATAGTCACCGACACTCTCGATCATCATCGTCAAGGATCCAGATCCAATTGCTGAGTTCGGGCCTAGCATCATGTACATATTCGGGAACTTGTCTGTTGCGAGAGAGAGATATGATGTTGCACGTTGCTCCCAATGATCCGGCAATGCGATACCGTCGACACCAGTAACAGGGAAGGGAGGTGGTGCACCCCTGTGGAAGCCTGTCGCGCAGACCAAGACATCGATTTCATGGAGGGTTCCATCTTCAGTCACTATACCTTCCGGTTCGATCTTTGTGATGGGTGTGCGGATAAAGTCGACATTATCTTCCACCAGAGCTTCCAAAAACCCAGGTCCTGGCGTCAATCGTCTGCACCCAGGCGCAAAACTAGGTTTCAACCAATCGAAAATCTCCGGTTTCTTCTGCAACCTCGTCTTCATGTTTTCCTCAAAGTGTTTCTGAGCTCCCTTTTGCATGTCTGTGCCCATGATAGTCAATTCGTGAACCTCATTTCCGCCTTCTTCAATCTCCATGCGGAACTTGAAAAAGGCTTCTGGGTCGTCGCGGAACTTTCTCTTTTGCTCCTCAGTGAATTTGAAGCCGTCCATTTTGAGCTTGTCTTGGATGGCTTGACCAAAGGGTGGAGAGATCCAGGTGCGACTGCGAATGAAGCAGGAAAGGTGTGTGCCTGAGAGACGTTGCAGAGAAGGTATGATTTGGATTGCCGAACTGCCGCTGCCAATTACTCCAATGCGTTTGTTCGTGAAGTCGTAACTGTGTGGGGAGAGATGGTCAGTAAGAAGTACGTTCCTTGATTGATAGAGATGAATAGGAGACAACGTACTCTTGGTTCCAAGCAGCCGAATGCATGATCTCGCCGCCGAAACTCCTCAGCCCTTCGATCTGTGGCCACGCTATGTGGTTCAAACCTCCTCTTGCCATGATCAGCACATCACTGTTGTCTTCAAATGTCCTCTTTGTCTCCAAGTCCTCGATTTCGAGGAACCATTTTGAGGCTTCGGCATCCCAACGGCAGGACTTTATCTCATGACGTAGCTTTATGAAGCGATCGACTGAGTACTTCTTCACTGTCGACTCGAGGTATGCTTGAATCTCTGCGGCTGGAGAGTACATGGATGACCAATTTGGATTGGGGTTGAAGGAGTATTGGTACGAGTGTGCTGTTTGACTCTATTAGTATTTGCCTCTTTCTTGAGCCAAAAGGATCAGAGACACAGCACTTACAGGGGATATCGCAAGCACAACCGGGATACCTGTTCTCATACCATGTTCCTCCTACTCCAGCATTCTTGTCATAGATGGTCAACTCGACATTGCGCAGGCGTTCGGGAATGCGAATGCCGTGGTAGATGCCTGAGTAGCCTGCTCCCACGACGATGACCTTGATGGGCCTTTGGTTCTCTATGACTGTATCGTGGAGGGTGAATGTGGAAGTTGCATTGTTGTAGGTTGCGTTGGTGGGTGAGTCTACGCGTTTTGTTGCGAGTTGAGGGATGGCATTGGAGGCGATGTTGTCGAGGTCGTGTTCACGGGACCCGTGGCCGCGGTGGTCGGTTTCTGGGACATTGGGGATTGCAGACATGGTTTGCTGGTGTGAGTGTAGTAACACCCAGCAGAGCAGGATACACGTTTGTAGTGTAGGTAGACAAGATATGAGAGGAAGACGAGTGTTATGAGACCGGACAGACGATCAATACAATGCAGGAACAGAAGCCTAAGGACAGAGCCGTTGCGGAAAGCAAGAGACGATGATCTCTCTTTTATATACCGTGCGGAACACGCACCGGACAGTGGAGCCAAACCGTACACCCATTGTCCATGTTGCCGAACTCTCCTTCCCAGCTCCGCACCGTCTTTCAGGTGGAGCACCCATCGAGAAGTGGATCCCAAATGCCATCCGTGGATCTGTAAGCCACTGCCGTGAGGTATTCGTATGTACAGGCAAAAAGGAAACAAGACAGGAGAGGCGGTCGGTGCAAGGTTGCGGCAAGAGTGGATCCACTCTCGAGGAGATGCGGGGTGCGTAAATGTGGGGCTATGGAGACTCGGATATGTTGGTTGACTTTTGCGGAAAGTCGGATGTTTTCAAGCAGCATCAAGGCAGATACTTCCGGCAAGGGGATGTGGAGTCAGGATGAATTGTGCCACTTGTGAGTGGTTGAGATCACAAGAAGTGCTAGCGAAAGTGGGCATCCAAGGACTACAACGGATGAAACTTGCTGGGGTTCATGTCTGAATACTCGAGTAGCAGACAAAAGCGGCATCGACAATATCTGATCGACAGAGGTGGGTCGACAACGCTTGATATGTCTTGATTATGCTTAGGACCGAAGTTGTCGGTCATTTACCATTGGCCTGACACCATAATACAGCCATGCCTTAACACACGACACCTTTTAGTGTAGGCATCACGTAGCTCTGAGCACAGCAGATAGTTTTCTGAGAGTGGAAAAGGTCGTAGGTCTGTATAGAAACGACATCTAAGACTCTGGGTTGGGCCCAGTGTAATAGAGGAACGGTCTCCTTGAACGAATCCAAGCTAGTCAGAATACCTTCCTCGTTAGTGCGCATGTTTACACAAAAGATTTGGTACTCAAAGATAGCTATACTAGTGACATGAATGTCGGAGCATCTTGCAAATTGATGACTTGATTCGCCGGCGCTTCGATCAGCATCCAAGCCTCGTATATCTGGCTTAGCTCAGAATAATGATCATGAGAGCCAACGCCGTTCAAGTCAACTGGTCGTCAATGGGAAATGATTGAAGTAGAGCTTCTGAGTTCGAAGAGGGTCAGAGTTTAGAGTGGTCAGATTGTTGTGGCTGTATTCAGGCCGACTCCCAGAATTAACCTGATGTCTTAGGATCTTTATTTCTACAATGCAGAATTTTGAGGATCAAGATTCAAGGGAGTTTTCCTCTTGGACAAAGTGTCAGAAATGGAGAGGGAGGTAGGAAGAGTCTGGGTTTGACGGAGGGAACAGAAGCAATATGTGTATTGACTGTCCATTGTCCAAGCAATGTGAGAAAATTGGGTCACCCTGTCTTGTGATATCTGGCTTCGCTTTTATCTTGGACACAATTGGGACCAACAAACAAGGCGGAGGGTAACACGCTGGGACTCTTGACTCCAAGACGTAAAAACAAGTGCAAAGAGTAGGGATTAAATGATGAAGTAACTTACTAAAAGGGAGGGGACAATCGACCCACAAGGAAGGAAGCAGACATTGAGAACAAGGGAAAGAGCGATTCACAAACATCTATTGACGCAAAGATGGAAGGAGCCAGGAAAGATCACAAGGATGGCAGGAGCAACGAGTGTATCGATTTGTTATCTAACCCCTCCTGCAACAACGGCAGCAGACCACTTTCCCAATGGCATCTGTGATCCTCAATGGGCTCTCGGTCTGCCAGGTGGATGATACAAATCTATCCAGGGTGGTGCCTACCCGTACTCCACTACATCCTTTGTCCTGCTTGACGGTGCCTTTCGGTGTGAGTCTTTGTTTCCAGGTCCTGCCCAAAGGGGTCTTCAGCCGCAAACGCCTCCCGCCTAGCCTTGCACTCGCATCCAACGCCATTAGCAAAGATTGTGTTTTTATCTTTTGCCGTGGTGGTTTTGTGGGGAAAGGATAACAAAGAACTCTAGAAGGGACAAAGAGATACATGAATCAGACGACGACGCAGTCATGGCAAGCAGACAGTGGCATGAAAACGCAGGTAGTAGTCTAGGAAGACAATCATGCCTTGTTGCTTGATTGCTGAAGATCAATGGCAGATGAGGTGGGATTGACCCGCCATGGATACCCTGAATGGCGAGAGCGAGGGTCAGAGTGCAGATGTATATTGCTCATGGATGAACTCGTTCGTGAAGCGGTGTCGTAAACGTCGTTTCGAATGTCGATATGGTAGATTTGCGTTGAGTGGAACAATGTCACAGCTCCTTTTACATGGATTAGTCCATGTAAAAATCGCCCTTGAGGATCCTCTCTTGGAATTGATCGGGGATGTTGACTGGCTTTGGGTTGTCTCTGACAGGAGTGTCCATGACGGCGATGCTCTTGGAGCGAGCGTGAGTCCAGCCGCCAGTTGGAGGAGAAGCAGACATGCCTGAGATGGAGCCTCTCTCAGCACGGGAACGCATATTGTCGGCCCAGTTGAAACCCTCTGTAAAAGAAAAAGACAAGTCAGCACGATGATCAGGAATTGGCAGGTGAAAGCACGCCGGCGGCACCAGAAGAAGACACAAACCTCGACGACCCAGTGAGGAGGAGGTCGGGGCCAAAGTCTTCTTCTCCCCGTCTACGACTTCTTCTTCTGGTATAGTAACGGTGGCGGTGGGCCTACCTGCTGGCACCGATCCCGAACCACCCTTCATGTCCTTGAGAGCTCGTGCTCCAAAGCTGACTCTACGAGCAAAGGGGCCGCTGTTGGCAGGGGCGGCAGAAGAAGGTTCGTCGTCGATTGCTGACTCGTCGACTGTAGAGCTGGAAACACTCTCACCTCGCATTCTAGCCGACATGGGCGAGCTCTGGTTGGGGGAGGTACCCATACCGAGGGTACTAATGGAGAGACGACGGCGACTGGCTTCAGCAGCAGCTGTTGCAATGGGACCTTGAGCAGGAGGGCTGGTGCCCGAGGATTCGGACGGGCGGCTGCTGCGGTTGAACATGTCGCTGAATGCTTGACCGACAAAGGATGAGCGACGTCTTTGGGGATAGGTTGGATTGGGGGGAGATTGATCGTTTTGGTCGGCCATTGTTGTGGGAAGAGAGCAGTTAAGGGGCGAGCGAAGTGGAACGTTAGGTAATGTTAGAAAGAGATGGTAGGCTGTAGGGTGAGAAACCACGTGCTCTAGACGTGACTTCTTTGATGTCTAGAATGGCGTGATGATGTCAGCCTTCTCCGGCTTCGGCGCTCTCTCGGTCAAAGAAAGTTCGACTGCCTGCTGGCTCGATTGCTGCGTGATTGTAACGTAGGGGAATTGAAGTGGAGTGACAACTGGAGAAGGAAAGTAGGAAGAGAGAAGTCAAGAAGGAGGCTCAGGGGGAGAAGGAAGAGGTAAACATATACCCTGGCACAATTCGTGGTGTGGCCCTGGCAAGGACCCTCGAAAGTCCCCCAGACGGTCCCCCACCAATTAAGATATGCGGGGTAACCAAGCCACATTGCCCGTCCGCGCCGCCCAATCACGGCTACTTTTGCCAATGACGATCTCATACACGCTCGCAACCGTCTCGTCCAGATGCATCACGCATGTCCATGGCCAAACTCAAACGACATCTACTCGAAACGCTTCGGTCCGATTCGTCTCCGTCTTCTCAAGACGACATCCAAAGTTACCACATCACCGCATCTCACGCGGTTGTTGCGTTAGGAATTCTGGCGGCCGGCACTCCGGATACCCTATCTTCGTGCAGTGTTTGACTCCATGCTTATCTAGGTGCTGTGTCACATGCCTCCTTGTGTACTTTTTGGTCCCGAACCTTTTGATCGCCAATAGCAGGGGGTTGATAGGCATGTTGTGATACGCCCAAGTACGAAAGATCGTCGTATCCGTCTGACGGCGTTGGAGCTTAGCTCTGTCTTGTGTAATGGCACCACCACCGCCTTTTCTTTCACACCTGCCATGCATATCTCTTGCATTTTCTTATTGCACAACTGCCAATTATCACGGTGCTCGACAACGATCATTTTTGCTGTTTGGAAGAGTGTGGTAAAATGTTATGATTATATACAATGCGTGGCTTTCAACTCAATCGCAAAGAATTGATCTCATGAGAGTCAGATTATAGACCGTGTCTTCTGTATCGAACTTTTGGACCTCCTCTCCTCCATCTCAAGTGCAACTTGCAATCTCGCAGGCTCGTGGGGCAGCTTTTGCGACTTCACGACCTGGACCACGTAGGCAGCTACCGTTGAAAGTGCGAGAGGTGGTTCCCTCATCGCTTCGGCCACTTGCTGTAGCTCCAGACCTTCAACTTGCCACAGAGCGTATGCACGTATTGGAGACGGAGGCTTGTTCTTCCTTCCAAGCGTGGAATTGCTTGCCCACTGTGCAAGCCATCGTTCGGCAGCTTCATGCTTGACAGGTGTTGCTGATTCGTTCTCAAAGCTTTCGAGCTCATCCTGAGCAGGGTTGTCTTCCAGATCGTCTGCACCTGCTTCGTCTTGAGCTTCCTCTTCCTCAATGTTAAAGGTTTGCTCCTCTCCTACGCTAAGCATTGACAATTGACTTTCAAGTCCTGTGGACTTTTTCGTCGAAATCTTGCGCCCAGCTCGCTCGCCGTTACCAAGAATGATAGGCTGATGGAATTCCCATGGCGCAGGCCTCGGCGGCATAGGATTCATCAGGCTCCTCGCTTTGTCGAGCTCTCGAAAGAGCCTGAAACCTGCATAGGCGTCTGACGCAGCGTAGTCGGTTTGCTCCTTTGACAATTTTCTTGACCAAGCACTTGTTCGAACAATGCCTTTGTGAAGAGGTAGGAACAGAACATCCTGTACCTGACCAGCCAAGTTGAATGGTTTCTTATCAACTTTTGCTGGCTCGTTCTCAGAAAACTTCACAAGCTTGTATAGATGGCTCAATTCAAAAATCCCCTGCCCTTCGACACCTAGGCATTTGCGTAGGCGAGTGAAGTCTGATGCAATGTTGACACCAGTTTTCAGGATCTCTGGAGATTCGAGAATAGCTTTCAGCGATGGAGGCATGAGATCTTCTGCGCGCTCTCCAAAAAATAAAGCGACGTGGAAGAGAGCAATCCTGTCGTCGCATGCGATCTGGATTAGCGAAACATTATCTTTGATGCTGTTTTCAGCAATAGTGCTGCCCGCTTCCCACTCAATATCAAACCCGATGACTGGCTCCTCGGAGAAATACTTTGCAGCGTATTCAGCCTGTTTGAGGTTGGTACAGTAGTGAACGAGAGGCTTTTCGCCCTTCGGCGATTTGTATAGAGAATATTTCCAGAACGCAGCTTGGCTGGTTTTCGATGCCATCAACGCATTGCGCAGATCTTGTGGCGGTATGTGGTGCAACAATAGCGGTAGCGTGGTTGAACGACCGAGATCTTCTTGATCAAGGCAGTCAGCAGAGCTGGTACTCATCATCTGACTCCTGCGTTTTGTTTCTTTGAACATGGGCTTTGGAGGTCTGAATAAACTTTTACTACGAGCTCTAGGATAGACTGTCGTAGCTTTGGGTGTAAGCCTTGGGATCTTGGCCACCTTGAAATCCGGACCACGCGGCTTGGTTTGTGGTTCAGGCAAGCTCTGTGCCAAATCGCTGCTTGACTTCTCACTTGTTGCGGATCCTGGTTCAGTCGTTGTGTTCGGCTCGGGACTTTGAGCGGCTTCCTGTTGGGAGCTTTCGCTCTTTTCGAGGTCTGCTGTGCTTCCTGCACTAGTGTCTCTTGACGTCATCTCTGCATCTGATGCTGATCGTGGAATGTCGGTCGTCGTACCAGCTGCTGCTTCAACAGGCGTTGCTTGGTCCTCAACCACACCCTCATCCTGTCTTGTCTTTGCAAGAGCAGCCTTCCTCAAATTTTCTCTGCGTCTGGTTCTGACAGGTACCAAGAGACGTTTACCCAGAGCTCTGGAATGGCGAACGTCATAGATATCATCAGATATTTGCCGGACTTGCTCGAGTTGTTTCAGGTAACGCTTAGACTCTTGCGTGTTTTCTTGCCGATACTTGGCGAGGACTTCGCTGATCTCGGAATTGTCGTCCTGCGTGAAGGCGTTCTTCTTGTGTTTGACGTACGCATATGCAAACGCAGCCCTTTCGTGGAGTACTGATGTTTCAACAATCTTATCAATTTCTCTGAGTGACAAGATCTTGTGACGTCCTCCGAGACCCTGAGCTCTCAACTCTTTTGCAGTCATATTGGCTTTGGTTCTGACATGAGTCAAGCGTCGTGTGATGCGTGTTGAGGTTTGCCAGAAGAGCTGCTGATATGCTGGCTGTTCCGAGATCCAATCGGCTTCGAGAGCCTCTAGTTGTAGCGCAGAGAATACGCGAATTGTGGCCAAAAGGCTTTTGCATGCCGCAAGAACCCTCAACTGTGTTCTGTAGAAGCGGATCATTGATCCCATATCGGGTGTATCGCTTTTTTGCGCCATCAATGCTTTTAGTTTACGATTCCAGAACGTCATTCGCGCAGCCACTGCCCCATTGATTTCGGCGATAGGACGATCCATCTCGTACAGATCAATCGCTGAAGCTCTTGATGCCGCAGTAAGCTCTGGAGACTGCAATCTTGAATCCAGACCGAAACGAGTCTCACGCAGAACTCGTCGATAATCGTGTTGACGGGACTTAATCACGGCAAACTTTTCTCGCAAGTCTTCGACTCGAGCGTTGTACTCCGAATGTGCTCTGCTAGCCTCGAGACTGGAACTCCGCAGATACTCCTTGACTTGATCGAGGATGCTGTCTCGGTGCTGCAAACGCTGTTCGACTTGATGAACAACTCTCCGTCGCAAGGTATCTCGCTTCTGAGGATCTTGAGTTGTCTTTTGAACCTGCTCACCGGCTTCCCAATATCGGATTTGATCTCCACCCTTGCTCGTCACTTCAAAAGACTGCGTGGACTGCAGAGCTTTGGTCCAATAGGCAATCTCGCGATTGTACCATGCATCTTGACGTGGCAAAAGGTCTGACCCATCCAAAATTGCGGCAGTCTTTGTGACGCCAACATGGACCCAAGCTCGGAAAGTGTTGTAATCCTTGCGGAGCAGTTTTCGAGCGGCCTTGGCCTTCTCCTCTTTCTCGCGTAGACGCAAAGTGTTCTCGAATTGGCGGTCAGCAGCCCGGCGCTGTTGCTGTTTGGCGGCCTCTCTCTCTTTTTCCAGCTCTTTCTTAACCTCAACTAGCTGACGAGAGAGCTCAACCCGTGCACCCTCTTGCTTTCTTGCAGTCGTCTGAAGATCAAGTCTGTCTTTCTCAAACTTCTTTGATGTTATCTGCAACCTTTCCCGTGCTTGTATCTCCAGACGTTGCGCGTCTTGGATGGTACGAGTAGATGATTCCTGAAGCTTGTCATGAGCCTGACGAAGTTCTTGGTAGTCTTTTCTGTGCTGAGCCAGAGTTGATTCCAGTTTAGAGTTTCTCTGTTCAAGGCGTAGTACTTCGTCAAACATTGAGGCACGACTTTCTATAGATCCAACCCTCTGGTCTTTGATGCTCGGGTGTGACCCTTTGGGCTGGATAACGGGAGGTCTCTCAGCGCTTGTTATACCTTCCGGCACGGCCACGTCATCTACCGCATGAGCAAGACCACGGTCTGAAGCCGGTTGGACTGGGCTTCGTGGAGAACTGGATGTTGTCGTCGAAGAAGGGCTGGCTCGTCCCGCCTGCTCAAGAGGCGGGGCAGGAGTATAAGAACTGGCTTGCGACTCTTGCTGTGGAGACGAGGTGGATGCAGCTGGACGTTGTTCGAACGTAGCGTTGGCTTGGCTCGGAGAAGAAGCTGGCGGAGCTGTGTTTGGGGCGGCAGTGTCTTCTGAAGGCACAGAGGAACTGGGTGGCGGCCTGATCACAATGGATGGTCTACGTATCTGCGGTTCGAAAATGGCATTGGGGGAGCTCGAGGGAGATATGGACCTTCCACGCAGGTACGGATTGGAACTCAAATTGTTGGTATAGTCATTCTTGTTCGAAGAGGCAGCTTCCCGGCCTCTATACACCAGCGGCTTAGCGACATTGGACTTTTGATCAGTCGGCTTGGATCGAAAAGGAGCGACGGGAGGTCTGGGTTTGGACGAGGCACAGCGCTTTTGAGATGCAGGCTGAGAGAAAAAGAAGATCGAGGCACTAGGCCGGCTGATGTGACGGCGCACACTAGAAGCAGCAGATGCTATCGGCGAGACAGTATTAAGGGTACGGTCGAGGATTGAAGGCGAGAGTGAGACAGAGATGGTCCCTTCAGTGGCATAGCGGGCGGTGGGGCGCGTAAGGGCATGGCGAGACGACGTGTAGAGCGAGGACTGGTGAGAAGATGTTACGGCCCGTCCTGCGGATTGCATTTCACCTCCATGTCCAGACAGCCGATTGCTGAAATAAAGAAGTAGTCGTACAAGTCGTCGTGACGACTAAGCGCATTCGCCGCTCATGATTTTGTCATGGACGAAGCTCAAAATGTCGGCCACGACTGTCCGAGCGCTGTCGAAAGCGTCACTCCCGGCGCGCCAATGCATGTGAACACCCACTGACCTGCTTTCGCAAAACACCCTGCCTGCAGAACAACCACATCACCAGAAATGGCTTCCCAATTACTCCCTCTAGAGCTCATCGACAAGTGTGTCGGCTCCCGCATCTGGGTCATCATGAAGGGCGACAAGGGTGCGTTGCATATTGCTGACCGTATCTGTATCACTTACTGATTATGCCCGCGCAGAGTTCAGTGGCACATTACTCGGCTTCGACGATTTCGTCAGTAGGTCTTATCTTTTGTCCATTTGACTGGTGCAATGCTGATATTTCTGTCAGACATGGTCCTTGAAGATGTCACTGAATAGTACGCCAATTCTCCAACTCGACCCTTTCATCTTATCAAAATCTGACCCCTCTTAGCGACTACACCGGCTCTTCAACCAAAATGTCCAAGATTCTGCTAAACGGAAACAACATTTGCATGGTGAGTTTGCCTTAAGAACGGCTCGTGTCTCAATTCATTTGCTGATGCTCCCACCCAGCTGATTCCTGGCGGCATGCCTGAGTAATGAACCTTATGACAACGTATAACATATGCGTCAACAGTCAGCGCCATCTCACAGATTGGGTAGTAAAACCTGCTCTCTTTCTCGATGTTATTTGATCAGAGAACATGGTCAAACAGGAAAGCTGGTCACGATAGTGGATTAAAGCGAATCGCTCGATCCACATCTGAATGCAAGGATTCGCTATTCGCTGAGTGGCGCGCAATAGGTATATCGCTGACTTACGACCAAGGCTGAATGCAAACATACCAGCCGTGTGCTTTTATCATACACAAAGCAGCGCAGACTACCTAATATACATGAATTCCTTCGATTTACATGTCCCAATTCCTGTTATTCCTCTTTGCGCAACATCTATTGCTTCTTCTTTTCCTTGTGCTCCTTCTGCAGAGCCTTCTTCTCATCATGCTTCTTGTCCATCTCTTCAATCTCGTCGGCCTCCTTCTTGTTGGCGTACCATTGGCCAGCCTGCAGGACCAGAACACCAACGAGCAAAAGAGCCAAAATAGTGTCGCTGGCAGCCAAGACCTTGAGCGAATCCTCTCTTCCAAGGTAGTCGCCAGAGTCATCGACCTGGCCTTCAACAAGAGCAGGGTTGCCGTAGATACCCGAAGTGACTACGCGCATGCCCTTGACGATGTTGGCAATGTAGACAGTGACACCACACATGTACAGCACAAGACTGGCACCGTCGAAGAGGAGGTTGGCTTCGGAAGGTCTGTAGAGCTTGGTGATGAAGCCCAAAAGACCGGTGCCGATAACAATGTGGAGGATGCGCGAGATCAGAGGCGGGGACGCGTGGATGAATTTGAGGTGGTCCTCCAGCATTTGGTAGTAGGGCCCACGCGGGTCCAGACCAGGGACGAGCGACGGAGGTGTGGTCCAGAGGATGTTGTAGTCATAAGGGAAGGATGCGAAGAGGACTCCCAGGAAGAAGCATGTCGCTGTATCGTAGTGTCAGTCGCGATTGTCTAGTTAAGATAGCTGTGTCGATTGACTGAGATAATCTTACGTCCAACGATGAGGAAAGTCGCAAAAGGCGACGACGTGGCAGGCATGTTGACTAGCTGCGCGCGATGTGCGTGTCTGAGAAGTGTATGTGCAAGTGACAAGAGGTGGGACCAGACAGGTAACAATATGAGAGGAGCTATCTACGTATCGCATCTGAAATCATCTCCAACTCGGTCGCAATCAATCCGTGCCAAGCCGCCCCGCGATAGGCCAAAGCCTAGACCTTGAGTTTTCATGTGATTTGACTAATTGATTGCTCTCTTCATCCTTACAACACAAGTCACAATAAATTCCGGGCAAGACTTGCTTGGTTGCAGAACGTTACTTCATTATTGTATGTTCAATCTGTCTACAAATAGATTCAGTACCTTTCGTCCATCAGATCTTGATGAAGATTGTTTTCATCTGCGTCCAGATATCAAGCGATGCCTTGCTGAGGTCAACTCCATCACCCGAAGCCTTCCATCCTGAGAAAGGCATATCGAGAGCACTCGTCATTGGTGAGGTTGTGTTTACACCGACCATACCGCTTTCGAATCTTTTGGCGATTCTCATCGCTCTCGAGATGTCCTTGGTGTACAAGCTCGCAAACAACCCGTACTCAGAATCATTGGCTCTCTTCATGACTTCATCTTCGTCATCAAACGTGTTGAAGCAAAGTACAGGGCCGAAGATCTCTTCTTTTGAGACGCGACTGTTGTGATCGGGGTTGCGAATGATCGTGGGCTCGATGAAGTAACCCTTCTCGGTTTGTCTCTTGCCACCAAGGACAATCTCACCACCACTCTCCTTGGCGAGCTCGATATATTTCATAACATTCTCAAACTGTGCCTTGTCGACCTGAGGAGCGTGTCTGGCCTCTGGTGAGAGAGGGTCGCTGCCTTCTGGTGTGTTCGCAGACATCGCCTTGAGAGTCTGGATGAGCTTCTCTTGGAACACGTCTGCTATCGACGAGTGGACGTAGAGTCTTGAAGATGCAATGCAGACTTGTCCCGCCATGAAAACAATGCTGATAGCTGCCGCAGGAATGGCCGCTTCCAGATCAGCATCCTCAAAGATGATGAGTGGAGACTTGCCGCCGAGCTCCAGTGATACTCTCTTGAGATTCGACTTGGCCGCAGCTTCCTTGATGAGACGACCGGTTCTAGCAGACCCGGTGAAGCCAATCTTGCGGATCTTCATGTGAGATGCCATCGCTGCGCCTGCTGGGTTGCCATAGCCACTCAAGACGTTGAAAACACCAGGTGGGAACCCAGCTTCCTTGACCAGTCTGGCCAGCACAAGTGCGGTAAGAGGTGACTTTTCGGATGACTTGAGCACAAGCGTGTTTCCTCCAATCAATGCTGGGCCCATCTTAAAGATAGCCGCCATGATGGGGACATTCCAGGGCACAATCGCACCACAGACACCGTATGGCTGACGGATGACCATGTTGACATGGCCGGGTTTAGCCAAAGAAGTGGCACCATTCATATCCAATGCAAGGCCAGCGAATAGCCTTAACACTTTGGCTGCGAAGTCGTGCTCCTCTGATTGACATTGTCAGCTCTGCTCTGAATTCGTTCAGATTCATCGGATGGGACTTACGGTATTGAGAAGCAATCTTTCCAGTCTCTTTAGCCTCCAACTCTGCAAGCTCGGGACCAGCAGCCTCCAACAAGTCTGCCAACTTGTAGTAGTAATCAGCACGGGCAGACGCGCCCATCTCTTCCCAAGCCGGCAATGCAGCCTCAGCGGCTTCAACAGCTCTGTCGACATCTTCTGGCAGTGCTTCATAGACACTTGCTACCTTCTCTTCGCTGTATGGATTGAAGACATCGAACTTCTTGCCACTAATGGATTCGACGAACTCGTTGTTGATAAAGAGGCGTGTTTCAATCTTGCCGGAGCTTTTCGCTCCCTCGTGGGTAGGCATTGCTGTGGGAGACATGATTGCAAAGTATGTGTGAATGTGTGTCTTTCAATTGAAAATGCTAACCATCCTTTATATCTCTTCCGCAACACGCACTTGCGTGTTCTCAGGTGATCACCTGGGTACGTCGGTGGCATTCTGAACATGCAGAGTCCCCGTCAATGCTATCCCCTACCCCGCCCATAAGACATTGGCTCCTTTGATCCTTCACAGATGTACGTGTTTCTGGTATTGGATCCGGCTAAGCCTAGCGAAGGAGTTAGGGTCTCACACTTGCTGACTTGCTGATCCTTCCTCCATCTGTCAATATCGCTTATGTATAATTGTCCAAGACCTAGATCCTTCGTCGCACTGCCTTAGTGGTAAACTGTACATGTTCCTACGCACTAGATCCTAGACCTTGTATCTCCTGTCTCTGATCAACATGAAGGACCAAGTGCTGACGAAGCGGCAGGTTTCAGTCTTGCTGTCTTCTTATAACAAGTTACGTAAATTTCAATGCGCACTTACGAGCGAGGACACATCATGGTCGCCGGCCGGGCTTGAGATGCAGGGTTATGTGCATGTCGAGGGATGTCTGGCGCAAAGCATACTGATAAAGTCATGAAGAGCGCAAGGGTATCGTATTAACATAGGCTAATCTCAATGATATACTGCCTAAGCGACATATTTCCATTTTGGGCCAAGCTGTTGTAAACAGATGCATCTTTTCCCAATGTACACCGTGCTAATGCTTCTCATCCAATACATGTTCCAACAATCCATAAGCTGACTCCTATGCGGCAGCAGGAAGGCCATTAGCTGTTCCAGGCCAGGCGACCGGGCCACCAGGTGAATCGGGCAGACGTGCAGTCAGAACCTCAACACCCGTCTCTGTCACGAGCAGAGTGTGTTCGAACTGAGCAGAGCGCTTGCCGTCAACAGTAACACTGGTCCAGTTGTCGGGCCATGTTCGGTCCTTGTGGGTTCCGAGACAGATCATGGGCTCAATAGTGAAGCACATGCCGGGCTTGGCCATACCGATGGCCTTGTTCTTTGCGTAGTGAGGGACGTTGGGTGCGCAGTGGAACAAAGTGTTGATTCCGTGACCGCAGTAGGTCTTGACGGTACTGCAACCTCTGTCCTCGGCGTGCTTTGCGATGACAGGACCGTACTCTCTGAATAGTGTGTTGGGCTTTGCGATCTTGATGGCCTCATCAAGACACTCGCGGGCAGTCTCGACAACGCGAACCGAGTCAGGGTCGGCCAAAGCCTTTTCGCCAACATAGTAGGTCTCGTTGATATCGCCGTGGAAGCCGCCGTGATATAGAGTGACGTCGATGTTGATGATGTCTCCATCCTTGAGAACGCGCTGATCGGGGATACCGTGGCAGATAGACTCGTTGACCGAAGTGCAGACAGACTTGGGGAAGTGGCAGTAGTTCAAAGGCGAAGGGTACGACTGAGATCAGTTAGCTCAGCGCGACAAGACCAAAGTCTGAAATGTCTCACGTCTCTTTCAACACAGGCATTGTGAACGACCTCGTCGATGTAGTCGGTAGTAACACCGGGCTTAGCGGCACGAGCGGCGATATCGAGGACCTCACGTGCCAGTCTGCAGACCTTGCGCATGCCTTCTTGCTGGGCCTTGTCGAGGATGGTGATCTTGTTGCGACCGACGAAGACCTGCTCGGAGCGCGGGATGCCATCTTTGGCGTAGTCAGGGCGCGGGATGTGTTCGGGTACCTTGCGCTTGGGCGATAGAGGGTAGACGGGTCTGAGGTCGCCAGTGAAAGGGAAGGTTGGGAAGGGGTTGTGTGTGCCGGTTGCTGGGTCAGGTTCAGAAATGACAGTCGGAGCAAATATGGAACGGAGAGGATTACTCGTTGACTTGTGCTTCTTCTTGTGCTCGCTCTGATGACTGTTAGTGGCCATGTCGGCGGGCTGTTGACTGCTGTTGACTTACATACCCAGTTGCGCTTGAAGCAGTCGTTGCTGCAGAAGAAGCTGGCCATGCCCTGCTTTTGGCAGGTAGGACATTGCAGCGAGCCTGCCTCGTTACTGCAGTCTGCGCCTTCGCACACGCGCTTGTCTTCGCTCGCCATTGTCTTGTTCTGTGCGATGTGATCCAGACGAGTCCTTGAAGTGATGATCTGACAGGCGTCTCGGTCCGTGTTGGTTCTTTTGTTGTCCTCGAGTCGCGTCGAGTCAGGAAGCAGCGAGTGAATGGTATGCAGATCTGAAATGCCCCTCCACTTTTTTGCTATTTGACAAACACGAGCGCCCTGCGACTCCGCCGGCGCCGCCGTTCCGCCCCCGGCTGCCGGGCCGTGCGTCTTCGCGCCCTTTCGATGATGCTATGCATTCCAAAGCAATTCAGTCATATATCTGCTGCTGGTTTTCTACCTTTTGTTCTAATATCATAGTCAAACATGTCAAAGCAAAAGACTGTCATTGTCGGTGCTGGTCCTGTCGGCGCTCTCGCAGCACTCTACGCTGCTGGCCGTGGCCATGAAGTAGAGGTTTACGAGCTACGAGGAGGTATGTCACAATCTTTATACTGTCTCTTGTTCTCATGTTCTAGTTATGTACAACTGATTATTTGATCTGAGACAATCATACATGAAAATGCTTTTCTGACATGCAGACTAGATCTCAGAGACCCAGCTACTGTTCCTCTCAACTTTACCAAGTCGATCAACTTGGCTCTGTCAGAGCGAGGAATCAATGGACTTAGGAAGGCAAATGTTTCTGGTCTGCTTGAGTCTGTCCTGGAGGAGACTATTCCTATGCATGGTCGCATGATTCATGGTGCAAAGCAAGGAGAAGTCTACGAAGAATCGCAAAACTACGACATCTATGGAAGGGTAATTGACTCTGACTTCTTTTGTAGCCGCCAAGAGACACTAACTGGGTTTGCAGGCTATTCGTGCAGTGGATAGAGCAGGACTCAACAAGCGTCTTCTCGATGAGCTAGACAAGTTGCCAAACGTCAAGCTGCTGTTCAATCACAAGCTGGTAGGTGCAGACTTCAAGAAGAATAAGGCTTGGTTCGAGAGGCGTGATGAAGGTGTGCGACAAGATCACGCTCAAAATCCGACTCAAGGGAACGAAGCCTCCCACGCCTCTACTGAGATCGAGGTGTCGTTTGATTTCATGATCGGTGCAGATGGTGCTCATTCTGCTGTCCGTTACCACTTGATGAAGTTTACACGCATGTCATACCAGCAGGAGTACATCGACACCCTCTGGTGTGAGTTCCATATGGACCCGTCAGCGACGAACGACTTCCAGATCTCACCTAACCACTTGCACATCTGGCCTGGCGGTGAATTTATGTTCATCGCTATCCCGTCTCTGGACAAATCCTTCACCTCGACACTTTTCCTGCCTGCCAAAATCTTCGCCGAATTGGATAAGAACCCTTCATCCTTGGTAGACTTCTTCAACAAGAATTTCCCTGGTGTGGCAGGCAAGCTCATCCCGGAGGCCGAGTTGCAGAAGCAGTATAAGGAAAACCCGCATCTACCACTCATCAGCATCAAATGTTCACCATACCACTATGGCTCCTCTGCCGTTATCGTAGGCGACTCAGCACATGCTATGGTTCCTTTCTACGGACAAGGCATGAACGCAGGTCTCGAAGACGTGCGCGTACTCTTCGAACATCTAGACGAACACAGTCAAGATGCATCTGGTCGCGCCAAAGCACTCGACGAGTACTCTGACAACCGCGCACCCGACGCAGCAGCCATCAACGACCTCGCTCTCCGCAACTACCAGGAGATGCGCGCAGATGTAGTCTCACCAGTCTATCGACTACGCAAGTGGATCGAAGAGAAGATGACTGTCTACCTCCCCACCGCCGGTTTCGCAACCCAGTACTCCCGTGTGAGTTTCGGAAGCATACGTTACTCGGAAGTGGAAAGACTGGCGCAGAAGCAAGGCAACATTTTGCTCGGTGGTATGGCAGGTATCGTCGCGCTCTTGATTCCAGCAATGGGCTATGCCAGCTGGGCCATCTGGAGGTGGAACCGTGCATCGCATGCTTCCAGATTTTCGGTCAAGAGCATTGCAAGCTTGGGCGACATCACTGAGAGAATTGGAAGGATATTCACCTAGAAGACGACTATGTTGATGAATGTATGATGTGATTCTAAAAGACAGAGAAACAAACTTGTATGACTGTGTATGTTGTAACCTAGATATGTAGAATTCAACTCCTCTCACGAGATATGCACAATCAAATGTATCAACAAGTCTCCCTGTATGATCCTCAAACACTCCAGAGTACTACGCATTTCCGCAGTACACTTTTGATGGATACTGGCACATAGAGAGGTGAGAAGTGAACATAAAAGTTGTATACCCTAAGCTTCACTCTAAGCTCAAATGCCACCGTGCTCTCTAGTAACAAAATCAATCTCAACTCTATCCAACACGATCTACTTACTCAACGCCTTCTCCTTAATCAACCACGCACTAGCAGCAGCACCAGCAACAAGCCCAATCTCAAGTGCAAAGGCAGCACGGGTACTCTGTGCATAGCACGCTCTAACCAAAGCCTTCACACCGGGCTCAAGGGTATTGATATACGCCAAGCTCTCTCTGACACGCTCTGCAATCTCAGCAGCAGCATCGCCATTGCTGAGTACAGCTGCGAGACGTTCGCGCAGGGCCTGGTTGGCAAGAGTAGCAGACATGGAAACGCCGAATACAGAGCCTAAGCTGCGGAAGAGGTAGGAGCAGGCGGTGGCGACTGCTTGATCGTCCCTCGATGCGTTTGCGATAAGTCCAATCAAGGTTGAGGTGACACCAATACCATTGCTGAAGCCGCAGATACACATGCCGACTATGATGCCAGGAGTGCTGTTGACCACGAACCCAGAGAAGAGGAAAACGAAGGTCATTCCAATGACCAAGCACGTATGTGCAATGACTGTCAGGTAGTAAAATTTGCCTGTGCGCTGCATGTAGAAGCCTCCAAACAGACTTCCACTGACACCCGCGATGATACCCGGAATCAAACGGACGCCAGCCTCAGTTGCAGTAAGACCATCGACAGCTTGGAAGTACAGCGGAATATAGAACAAAGCGGCAAGCCATCCAGAGAAGGAGAAGAAGTTGCAAAGATAGCATGCAAACAACGAACGGTTGAAGATAATGTGACCAGGTGCAAAAGGCTCTTTCGCAACTTTCATCTCGACAAGGACGAAGAGGATGAAAAGTGGAGCACTGAGACTGATGGAGATGATGGTGATGTTGGCTTTCCACGAGACATTGCTACCTCTATCGAGGGCAAGTAGGAGGGCGAAAACAGCACCAATGAGGATAGCAGCACCCAAGAAGTCGATACGGCGAAGCTTCTGCTTCCAGTCGGTCTGCTCTCTCTTGGGAAGCTTCAGAACTAGACCCACAACAACAAAGGCAAGGATGCACAACGGTACTTGGCCGAGGAAGGCCCAACGCCAACCGATCGAATCTGCAAGAATACCGCCCAGTGGGGCTCCGGTTCCAGCACCTGTGGCGTAGATGATGTTGACATAGCCCTGCCACTTGCCGCGCTCACGAAGGGGCACAGCATCAGACATGAGAATAGACACAACAGTCGTCATACCACCACCGCCAATGCCAGCAAAGGCCCTGGCAGCAATAAGCTGATTCATATCTTGAGCCATACCGCAGAACAGACAGCCCAAGCCAAAAACAGCATACGCAAACAACAAGCAACTCTTTCTCCCAAAAATATCCGACATCTTTCCATAAAGCGGTTGGAAACTCGTCAAAGTCAAAAAGTAGGCAGTCGCAATCCAAGAAACATTGTTGAGGGCCTTGAGCTCACTACCAATCTTGCCGTAACTGGACACAATGATGGTTTGGTCGGCAGCAGATAGAAGAACTCCGATCGTCAAGGCTGGGAATATGATTTTCATCTTCTTCCTCATCTCTGGTTGGCCCTCATACTGTTTCTGTCTTTCTTCCAGGCTGGTCTGTCGTTCTAGGTCTCCGCCATCCTCCTCTTCTGCGATGACTCCATTGGCAATGGCACTATCGGGAGCAATACCGTCGCTGGGGTCGATGGGTTTCGGTGCTCCCTTCCCTAGCAATGGCGACGTCTCGCTCGGTTGCTCTGAACGAGCTTCATCTTCGGTCGTCATGTCGTGTGTATGCTCAGTCCAGGTTTCAAGATATCGGCCTTAGTGGAGATAAGGCTAGAAATGGAGAAGACTGTATGACGATTGCTGTCGCGTGCGTGCTCCTTTGCTCCTACGTACGACACGAAGATGTGAAGAATATGTCAGTCCTTTCCGAGAGGCTTGAACGAGAGACAAGAGAGAAGAAAGATACACTTTGACAGAAAGATTGTACAAGGGCTTCTCACCGTACTTGTGTATTGCACCATTGAATCCCTCGGCCGCAAAGTGGACCCTTTCGGCTATCGCTTCCGCCTATCAACTTCCTTTTTGGTATCTTTTCGGCCATGCTCGCCTGGCCGCCCATGAGTTTAACATTCAACAACCGGGGGTTTGTGAAGGACCCTCCTCAAGGTAGATGTACACTATATCGTGTTGGTATATACATTGTAGTCGTGGATGAGATTACAGTTGATCAAGTCGGCGCTCTTCCATCTTGGCCGCTCAGCTTAGGTTGCAAGAGGAATATCGTCAAACTCCTTGCGCATAAACAAGCGTGCCTGCTCCAAGCCTTCTTTGACGACTTCCGTCCTATTCACGTATCCAATCCTAACATAGCCCTTAAAGTCCTCGCCGAAACAGTCTCCAGGAAGGAACATGACACCAGTCTTCTCCTGCAACTGCTTGCAGAATTCTCTCGCATCGATTGGCTGTCCATCTCGACTGAACTTGATGAACGCAGTGGTGCCTGCTACTGGCTTGACCCAAGAACAGTATTCGTCATGCTTGATGACGAATCTTTCTAGCAGTTCTAGATTGGTGCGTGCAAGAGCAATGTTCCTGCCTAGTAAACTGTGTATACAGCTTTGGTCGAGAGCAAAAGCGGCGATTTGCTGATCCAAGACACCAACACTGATGGTGGTGTAATCGCGAGCTTCGGCACATTTCTCAATGATGTCTCGGTTTCGCGAGGCAATCCAGCCAGTTCTGATTCCAGCTAGAGAGTAGGCCTTTGACAGGGAACCTGTGCAGATGGTGTTCTCATAGCCCATAGATAGGATAGAAGGAGGGAATTCATTTTCGGCTGGAGTGATACCGTGGAAAAGAGGTCTGTATACCTCGTCTGAAAGGATGATGATATTCTTCTCCATGGCCAAGTCGACAATATTCTGCAGCAGCGACTTCTTGAGCACAGCACCGCTAGGGTTGTTTGGGTTGCTATAGAGATTAGTAAGAAAGCAGAATACTATGATCGGTCATTCCACTCACTTCAAGATGATCAATTTGGTGTTAGACTTGATCATAGCCTTCAGCTCCTCAAAGTCAGGTTCCCATTGCTTCTCTGGCGTAGCCTTCCAAAGCTCCACCTCAGCGCCCAAAGATGCCGGATAATCATACAACTGCTGGTATGTAGGATAATGGCAGATGACATGGTCCCCAGGACCAATCAGAGTATAGAGTACAAGGGCGTTTGAGGCGATAGCACCAGGTTGAATCAATATGTTCTCTTGAGGCAATGGGTTGCTTGTTCTAGAAGAATAGAGCCTGGCAAGGTTCGAACGCAATTTCTCATTGCCTCGAATCTCTCCATAGTTGAGGATTGTGGATAGGTCTACTATCTCAGCACTCTTGTTTTCGGATAGTTCGCGTAGTTCGTTGACTGAAACGGAAGCAGCGCATGTCTCGGCGATGTTGTACTTTGCAGTTGTCTCATATGCATCCATCCACTACTCGAATTAGTTATTAACATTCTTTGAACAGATGAGACTAGTCCTCTCTCTGTTGTATTCAAATACAAGGATCTAGCACATACTGACCTGCTCAACTGCAAAAGGCTTGATCTGGACCATGATGGGCAACCGGAAGTGAATTAGAGGACAAAGTTCGTAGGATCAACGACAGGCTTTAACAGAGAATGCCGACCAATCTACAACAAGATGCAAAAGATCCTTTAGAATTCTGACTTTATTACAAAAGAAGTACTTGTCAACCCCAGGGCGTACTGACTTGCTTAAGGACAACAACATGTTGATGGCCGAGAGCGGGGGACACTTCCTCCGCATCATGGGCAACTCTAGCCGAGCAAGCCCGCCAAATCTTCGACATGTCGACATGTCGACCTCGACGGGCATACGAGTATCGAAAAGCGACTCGTCGCAGAGCACAACAACGTCTGTACAGCAACACGCCACGATCATGTTCGCACAAGCAACTCGCTCGCTGCTCCGCGCAGCACCCTTGGCCCGCAGCCCTCTATCCGTGTGCTCGCGCACCGCCTTCAGCACCTCCTCATCCACCTCGCTCATCTCGAGAATGTCGCAAATGTCGCTCGTCAGACCCGTCGCATCGCCCACAAAGAGCCTGGTCGCTTTCCAACAAACAAGAGGAATGAAGGTTCGAAGTTCCGTCAAGAAGCTGTGCGATGGTTGCAAGGTACGGAATAATCGCAGCAGATGATGCTGAGAAGAAAAAGATGCGAAGGCTCGCAGAGGAAGGATCATACTAACACGGCATTTGCAGAGTGTGCGCAGAAAGGGCGGTAAATACGTCTACATCATCTGCAGCAAGAACCCCAAGCACAAGCAGAGGTACGGCAATTTGCAAGATACCCAGCCCTAACATCAGACTGACAGTCTTGCAGACAAGGTTGATCGGAGGAGGAAGAAGAAAACACTGTACAATAACTGGCATACCCTTTTCTGCATACCTGGTGGTGGCGTTACAAATGGATTCTTTTGGGCTTTTACCACTTTACCTCCACCCATGTGCCATGCAATGTTGTGACGTTGTGATGAGACCCAAGGTGAACGGCATCGGTTGCTGCGATACGAGCAAGCAATTCTGCTGATCGTGCTGGTGATTCCTCGTTTCTTTGGCCGTGGCTTTGATCAGCTGCCAACTTATACCTCTACTCGTCCCAACTATGCCCACATCAAAAATCGAAACAGCCGTCCATAATTAACCATACTACATGGAAATTCAGCGGGAAAGTTGATATTGTTCTTGGATGTATATCATTGGGTATCTCTTAGAAAAACTCCATCCTCAGCACACCGTCAATGCACTTATAGCGCCGTTATGCATCACCTCGAACATGAGGCCGGGAAACTTGTAAAGTTTCGTGTTTCGTAGCCATTGCTCATCTCCGTTATCGTCCTTCTTCTCACGCTCCCAGCCATCTTGACTGTTGACAAACTCCATGTCATCTGTCAAGTCGAATTCACCGTTGATGAGGATAGCAGAGCCAGTCATACTGTCTGTATCACCACCCCAGCTACGTACGATGACCATACCCTCCGACATGTCTGATGCAGGCCAGATATGAGAGAAGCTTTTGACTAGTGTCTGGTGGAAAGACGGAAACAGTGATTCGGACGTGATGGGTGTCTCGCAAGATGGTATATAATTGAGCGACCATCTACTCCTACGATGGCGATTGAAGGGATAAGAGCCTGGGATGTTTCCGTGGAAGATTATCTGCGTGACTGTGAGGTGTCCATCGATTGCTGTCAAGGTCGACTGAGGAGCCTCACTCGCTTCGTCCACACCCTTGGGTAGGAAGGAGATATCAGTCGGTGGGCCCAGTAGAATGTCAAAACCATGCTCGAAGTAGCAGTAGTATTGCTGCTCGCTAGCCTGACTAGCTTCGGCACCGTTTGTCTCTTCATCTTCATCGAAGTCGGTCTCATACGTGTCGGTATTGGTCGATGAGTAGCTGGAAGGATACGAGCCGTATGAGTTGTTGGGTCGACACGACACCGCTCCTCTGGGTTTAGGATATGTCTGCTCTTCTTTCTCATCGCTCTGGGAGGATCGTGGCATTACAGCATCTGGTGGGCCCAATTCAGTGATCAGATCTTGTGGCGTGGTCTGGCTTAAGATAATAGGAGTCTTTGATCCAGAGCGTCGCAATAGCTCGACTCTTCCGGCTCCATATACATTCACATGCTCGACCTCGTCAGCGGGACCCTCTTTTGGTCGTCCTAGAAGTGAGGAGCTCCGGGGATTTGTTGGGACGCGAGTAAAAAGATCTTTGCGAACTTCAGGCCAGAACCTTCCCTCGTAGATTGCCATGGCTGTTGCTGGCGATGCTGAAGCGGTAAGCATAGCGGCGTAGTCCTTGTCCGGGCTGAAGGACGAGGCTGGGACAGGGAAAGTAATGGATAAGCCTGGCCACGAGAGAATGTAAAGACCCATGTTGGAAGCGTCTTGCAGACGAATGTATTCGCCAGGATATGTAGGACCAAACAGCTGGTAGACCTTCTTATAGGTTAGATAGCTTTGGCCATTCGCTAAAGACTGTAGAGGCACAAGCTCTCCGCCCTTGAAGGTAAAGAGCATGCGAGTGAAGTCGGTGATTTCGATTAAACGTAGACGTTGGTCTGGAGCATCGAAGCGAAGTCTAAAGCCATTCTTGGGAAGGCTGACGATGATAGTGGTCTTGAGAGGGGCGTCGGAGGAGAAGGTGAGATCGATCTTGGGAAAGGTGCGCGTGTCGTTCTTGAGCTTTGTCAAGATGTCAAACAAGGAAGCACCCAAGACTGCGCAAGAGGGTCAGTTTGGAGTTGAGGTATAGCGTGAACGCAGCGGTGACAAGATACCCATGAAACCCAGTGAGTGGGCGGCTCGGAAAGGAAGCGATGCGGGCTCTGCCATGGCTGATAGATGTAGCTGATGCGGTTCTTTTCGGAGTGAATGATGGACCAGAGTTAGGGAGTATGAGTATAGGTTGGGCAGGTTGTGGTATGTTGACGTCTTATCGGCGCGTCATGTGCCAGCAGTGTTGGTCATTCGATGCAGCGGTGTTCCGTGGGCAGAAATGCAGCGTCCAAGATCTTTTACGAAGTCGCTTCCATGCGGCAGGCGCACGACGTCGAGAGATGGGATAGAAGGTCAAGTCAATCAGATTGATGTTTGTACAAGGCAGGAACAACCCTGATGGAGAGGGGCTCGCGGGTAGCATGTGATTGACTGCGGGCGGAGTTAACGGCGTTTGATCGACCCACACGTCACGCTAAGCATTCCACTGTTTATGGTTTCTGTTTGTAAACACAGACACTGCGAACCCGTCACACCATCAATAACTCTGTCCGATATATTTCATCCCTCTGTCATGTCGGCTCCCACCAGACCGGGACTGGCCGTCAAGAGACCAACAATGCGTCCGCCGACAAATATGCGTCCGCCGCCCTCGCGCGCCCAAACTGCCACTCCCAGTCTCAATCGAAGACCCTCAGAAGTGCCACCATCGCCTGCACAGTCAGTCCAGGGCGGAAAGAGGAAAGAACGCGATTTCGATCAGGACCAGGACCATGAAACAAACATCAATGTAGTTGTGCGCTGCAGAGGTCGCAATGACCGCGAGTTGCGCGAGAACAGCGGCGTCGTCGTCAAGACCGATGGTGTCAAGGGCAAGAATGTCGAACTCTCCATGGGCCCCAGTGCTCTCAGCAACAAAACATATCAGTTCGACAAGGTCTTTTCACCTGCTGCAGACCAGGCCATGCTTTTTGACGATGTTGTCGAACCTATTTTGGACGAGGTGAGAGAGTCCGTCCACGATTCACCATTCTTGCAAGATTCTGACTTCTCAGGTGCTCGGCGGTTTCAACTGTACCATTTTCGCATATGGCCAAACAGGCACTGGAAAGACATACACCATGTCCGGCGACATCACCGATATGCAACCTCTACCCGACGCCGCCGGTATCATCCCAAGAGTCTTGTACTCATTGTTTAACAAGCTTGGCGAGGACACCGAAAGTTCCGTCAAATGCTCATTCATTGAGCTGTACAATGAGGAGTTACGCGACCTGCTGTCCTCCGAGGACAACGCAAAATTGAAGATTTACGATGATAATAGCAAGAAGGGTCAAACAACCACTCTGGTACAAGGCATGGAGGAGTCACACATCAAGTCAGCATCAAAGGGTCTCGAGCTTCTTAGGAACGGCAGTCACAAGAGACAAGTTGCCGCCACAAAGTGCAACGACCTCAGTTCTCGCAGTCATACTGTTTTCACGATCACCGTCTACATGAAACGCGCCACCGAAACCGGAGAGGATTTCGTCAGTGCTGGAAAACTGAACTTGGTCGATCTGGCTGGTAGTGAGAACATTCAACGCAGTGGTGCTGAGAACAAGCGTGCTGCAGAAGCTGGTCTCATCAACAAGAGTTTGCTCACTCTCGGTCGCGTTATCAACGCGCTAGTTGAGAAGAGCTCTCATATCCCATACAGAGAGTCCAAGCTCACTCGTCTTTTGCAAGACTCTCTTGGAGGACGTACCAAAACTTGCATCATTGCCACACTTTCCCCAGCAAAGAGCAACCTGGAAGAAACGATATCTACTCTGGATTATGCTTTCCGCGCAAAGAACATCCGCAACAAACCTCAGATCAACCAGATGGTCACCAAGAAGACTCTGCTGAAAGAGTTCACCATGGAGATTGAGAAACTAAAGAGCGAACTTATCGCGACCCGTCAGCGAAACGGTGTCTATCTCACTCAGGAGGCTTTCGAAGAGATTACTGTTGAGAGCGAGTCAAGACGTATTCTCTGTGATGAACAGAAAGACAAGATTGAGACCATGGAAACCAACTTGCGCAACAAGGTTCAGGAATTGTTCAGTCTGACCACTAACTTCAATGGACTGAGAAAAGAGAACGAGCAAGCAAAATTGATGCTTGACGGAACGAAGAGCCTGCTTGAGAAGACCGAAGTCGTGCTCACTCACACAAAACGTAGTTTGACTGAGGAAACATTTATCAGAAAAGCTCACCAGAAGACGGAAGCCAAACTCGCTGGCATTGGAGAAGGCCTACTTGCAACGCTGTCTTCCACTACGGCAGACATTTCTGGCCTTCACTCGAAGATCCAGAGAAAGGCAGACTTGCACTCGCTCAATCGTGAGAACTGGACCTCATCGAAAGGCAGAGTCACAAATACAACCAGCACGGTCGAGGAAAAAGTGGAAACTCTCAGACAGCGCCAGGAACAGCTTCTTACATCAATGTCCACGAGAATGCAGGGTTTCGTGGCAGACGAGCTGCAGGAGCTTCAACAATCCCAGAGATTCTTGCAAGAGAAGGCCGAAGCATTCCAGAGATCCGAGAAAGAAGTCAACATCCAGACCGCAAAAGCCAGAGACGACGTCAACGAGGTACTCGAAGAGATTAAAACTCTCCGCGAGGACGTAAAGCAGAATGTCGGGAATGGCTTGAATGATCTATCCGCAGCCGCTCAACGCATTACCGCTGGTATCTCGACCGAGCTTGAGAACTTCCACACCCAGCTTCATGCATCGTACGTTTCGCTAGGCCGAGAATTCAAATCAATCTTCGATGATGTCGTCAAGCAATTGAGCGAACAACAAGCTGAGTCCGAACGCTTGCGACAGCAGATCCTGACCGCAAACTCGACATTCATGGAAGCTGGACAAGAGTCTCGCCAAACGTTCGAGGAAGCTATGGAAGAGGAGCGTCGCCGTGCTGCTGCCGACCGCGAGAAAATGCTGTCTCAAATCAGCTCTTTGATCACATCTTCCGCTGAAGCTCAGGAGCGCAGGATCACCGAACATATTGCGCACGCATCCAAGCGCATTAAGACTTCAGAGGATGACTACAGTGTCGCTCGTGAGACTTACAACGAAAACTCCGATGCCTTGACTGCAAGATCGAAGTCTCTAGTTGATTCGTGTGTTCGCTCGCGCGAAAACGTCAAGGCACAGATCAAGGGAGATTGGAATGCAGCCAACGACCAGACAGAGAAAATCAAAGCTACCACGGAAGCTGTCCATGGCGAGACTGTTCGTATTGTCGACACACAGATGTCCAACATGGATACCCAACTTATTTCCCTCGACGAGATTGTGTCTCGTATTCGTGCCCAGAACGACACTCATCACACCGCCCACACGGCATCCCTCGCTCAACTCTCGAGCGATGTACAGCTATCATATTCGAATATCGGAACACACATGGAAACATCTTACACACGCACGCAAGGACTCGACACCGACATGCAAAGTCGCACTGCAGATCTCGCATCCACTCTTCCAGAGCTCAGCTCATCTGGTGAAATCGTTCAGACTTTGCACACTCTGCGTGACGAGATGAACGCTTCTGAGCTCACCGAATACGTTCCCACTGGTCAGACTCCGGCAAAGGTCCCCTACAGCTACCCTACTACCTTGCCACGGACCGCCAACCACGAATCTTTGCTTGAGCGACTACGCAATGGCATCTCTTCAATCGAAGAGAGCCCAGTCAAAGAGTCACAGATTCGTAGCAGTCCCAGAAAGCGAGATGGTCAATCACCTTCGAAGGGCATTGTTTACACGGACAGCCCTGCAGATGACAGTGTAGATGCCTCGTCTGATGCGGCAGTCAACAGCGATGCCGCCCGCAACCGCCCTCAAAGCTTGCCCGGGCAGGTCGGACTCCGAGAGATCGATGTCAACGTCAACGCAGCTTCGCTGCCCCTCTCTACCGAGCACCCTGAGTCCAAGATTGGCGTGCTCAAGAGAGGCAACACCATGCCTCAACTTGACGCCAATGCTAGGGTCGACAGCAAGTTGCCTATGAAGCGACCAACTCGTATGACGGCTGGCTTGGTTGCTGAAGGTAGAGAGAACCTTGGTGCCGCTGGTGGAGCAGGAAGTAGAAGATTGAGGCCTCGTGGTAGTGATTGAGGTCCTGATCAGATTTCTTCTTCTCGATGTTGATGTACTCTTTTACTGTACACATTTTTCGTATTGTCGTCTTTCTTGTTGTTCTCTGGGCTAGGTTTGGGAGAGGTTGGAGTTTACGGATTGGTGAGCATTCTGCGGTGTCGGGAATGATTTGTTCTTGCCTGTGGTGGCATTGTCAATAAGAATCTCATTTGTTACGTGCAAACAATCAGAGCAACCGGTCTGTAAACAGTGGTTGCCAAACTTAGACGAAAAGTCAAACTATTCCCCCAAGATTATCTTTACACAACCTTACATTTTGATATCATGAATAAGGACTTGACATAGTATGCAGCCCATTGAGCTCCCATAGCACGGCCAAAAACATCGGTAGAAACCTACAACAGCCAGCACAGTCGATTGAAAACAACCTGTTCCAAGAACGTCCCAAGTTCCTTGTCTTCTTGGGCTGTGTTCAGGAAGTATGTCACATGTTTTACTACAGATACTATATCATGATCCTCCATGAAGCCTCTGTACCTTGGAGCAATTGAGCCAAAACAAATACTCGACTCCAATGAAGATGGCTGTCAGCTGTCGAAGCAAGCAACCACTGGACTGTTGCCCCCCATACCGGAAAACGCGGCATGCTCTTTGGATTCGACATCTCATCCATGTCTGCCATCATCCTCACCAACCAATACAGAGACTTCTCCGACAACCCTAGTGGAGTGAGACAAGGGGCTATTGGTCCTTACTTGCGGCTGGCTCTGTGTTTGGCTCGGCGATTGCTGGACCTTTTTCTGGTTGGATTGGACGTCGTAATTCGATTTTCTATTCGTGCTTTTTCTAGATTGCTGGAACTGTGCTTCAGACTGCTACTAATGGGTTTGGTATGCTTGTTGCGGGTAGAGTACTTAATGGTAAGTGATTGATTTACGAACACAGTGGAGACGAGGAGGTCTGAAAACAAGATGGTGTAGCAGGAAAGATTTAGGGTGTTGCCGTCTAATCGATAAGGTGTCGCATCTTTGAGCTCATACGTATTGCTTGGATGGTCATGTTTAGTAAGAAATGCTGCAGTTGTCTAACGGCTATGCAGTTGTTCCTGGATTTGCAGGGACTATATCCGAGAGGCGGTATTTACTTTTCAGTAGGTTGAGACAAGATTGACAATAGTGATGAGAAGTAGTTGTCCTTGTGCATCTTCAATGCAGACAAGAATGATTAGTACCAAGTGTGTGATATTTAGCCGTGTTTCACGGTGAGGCCTGACGGTGGAAGCTTTGAGTTGAGATTGGAACGGGGAAGTTGCGGAGATTTGGGCAAGTCGCGCGGCCGGCATGTGCATTCTGCAGCCATCCTGCCTTCCTTTTGCAACGCCTCAATCGTTCGACAAATCGTGCGACTTTTCGAGAAAGTCCCCGTGTAGCGCCATTCCGAGACTCGTTGCCAGACAACAATTGGCGCAACCGCAGCGACCTCGATTCACACCCTCTCTGTCCCTCCCCTGAACAAGACACGGCCGCAACTTCACTTCGATTCACCATGCCCAGCATCGGCAGCATTGTCTACTACGGCACCCACCTCGGGGAGCTGAGAAACATCATCCAATGGAAGTTATGGCACGATCCTGTCCACCAACGCGACGAGGCCAAGGAGAGCCCTGAGCTGAAGGAGTGCTTCAAGTACCTCAAGATGACCAGCCGCAGTTTTGCTGCCGTTATCCAGGAACTTCACCCCGAGCTCCTTGTCCCCGTCTGTCTCTTCTATCTGATCCTGCGCGGTCTCGACACAATTGAAGATGACATGACCATTCCCTTCGAGACCAAGGAGCCCCTGCTCCGCGACTTCCACAACATCCTTGAGCAAGACGGCTGGAACTTCACGGGCAACGGCCCTAATGAGAAGGATCGCGAGCTCTGCGTCCACTTTGATGTCGTCGTCGCTGAGTACAAGAAGATCAAGCCCGAGTACAAGGTCATCATCAAGGACATCACCGATCGCATGGGCAACGGCATGGCAGATTATGCAAAGATGGCAGATGAAGGCGGTGCTCAAAAGGTCGAGACCATCAAGGAATATTACAAGTACTGTCACTATGTCGCCGGTCTGGTCGGCGAGGGTCTGACACGCCTATTTGTCGAGGCCAAGCTGGCCAACCCTGCCCTTCTGGAGCGCGAGGACCTTCACGAATCAATGGGTCAATTCTTGCAGCAAACAAACATTATCCGTGACATTCGCGAGGATCACGAGGACAAGCGCTACTTCTGGCCCCGCGAGGTGTGGTCTAAGCACGTGGACCGCTTCGAGGATCTCTTCCTGCCCGAAAACAAGGACAAGGCACTGGCTTGCAGTTCTGAGATGGTTTTGCTGGCTCTGCGACGTGCCGACGATTGCCTCTTCTACCTCGCTGGACTCAAGGAGCAAAGTGTCTTCAACTTCTGCGCAATTCCACAGACAATGGCTATCGCAACACTTGAGCTGTGTTTCCAGAACCCCAACATCTTCGAGAAGAACGTCAAGATCACAAAAGGCTCTGCTTGCAGACTTATGGTCGACAGCACACAAAACCTTCAGGTCGCATACAACGTCTTCAAACGCTATGCTCGCACCATTCACAAGCGCAACAACCCCCAAGACCCCAACTTCCTCGAGATCAGTCTTGCATGTGGAAAGGTATGTTTGTATTCCCCTTCAACCGTGTCACGAGTCGTGCGTTGCCATGTTTTTTGACCGACATGATGATCATGAGCACGGGCCATAATGAGTACACAGCGCTGACGTGACAAACTCTGCAGATTGAGCAGTTCATTGAATCCATCTTCCCTACCCAGACTGCTGCCAGTTATCGCCAGGGCGCTCCTGCTCCCGTCGATGCGAAGGGCACAACCCTCACTCCCGAGGAGCAGGAGGCACAAAAGAAGCAGCAGGCTCAGGACAAGGAAGAGTTCTTCTATATCATGCTGGCCGTTGGAGGCACGCTGTTTGTCATTACTGCTATCATGGTATGCACACCACTCTCACCGCCAACTTTTCTTCCTTTGCTAACAACATCTGTAGTTCTTCACCGCATGGATGATGGGCGCCCGCTTTGACATTGCCTGGCAACAGCTTCGTAGTGGCAACCTCTGGGCACCCAAAACCACAGATGAGGCCCTGCTTGCTCGTGATGCTTACGATGCCGCCAAGTCGACTGTTACAGCTACTGTCAAGGCTGTCACATCAAGCGTCGTCTCGCATGGCGAGCTATAATGACATGCAGCCTAGTCTGCTTCTGCTTTGCGAATTTCACGTACGACAGCCAACACAAATGAGTCAAGAACTAACAATGCAAACGATCAAAATCCCGTGATTACTTTTGGACCACTGAGTGTACAATTGGGTCTGCACACTCAAAGCTCTGGTTCTGTAGACATACTGACTACCCTTTTTCTCATTTCGAGCCAGCTTTCTTCTTTACTTATGGATACCTCAAAATAGTTTCTTCTTCTTTTTCTCTCCTCGCCATTCTCCAGCCTTCTCCTCCTCTCCTCTAATCTTTCTATTCAACCAAGCACTCATGTCAAATTGCAGCCTATGCCTTTTCAGTGGCGACAGACTGTGCCGAAGATGTGCTGATATTGATGCCTGCGCTGGCGAGTCCGAAAGGAGACTGTTCATATCACCTCAGTGTTTTATTTCACTGTGGTCGGCTTTGGGCAGGAGTGCATACACATAGTCTCTGCAGAACAATCAAGCTGTATTCTATTCTTTTTGTTTCATGAAGATTTCGCGCTGACTCTATTCCCATGTATGTGTGTATGTGTGCTGTGCTCGTACTTCGAACTCGTCTTCGCATGCACGATAATTGTTTTGGGTAATCCCAATCAAGTCATCTACAATACTGCCTTGCTCTCATATTTCATTCATTTTGTCGACAAGCTCGGGCTACATGGACCAGTCCTGGCTTTGTCATCAGTGTCGTCGATAAGGATCTTAGATAGTCCACTCGTTCCAACCTTGATGATTCTCACTTACCAACTTACAGCTTGAACCTGACTTACTTCACTTCATAAGAGATTCCAATGTACACCCCTGAAGGGTAGATGTACAGTGGTACCCAGAAGAACAGGGTCATACCATCAGCAATTCGAACCTGGCGATGTTTCCAGATTTGAAGCGCTAATCGATCAACGATACTTGAGTATTATCTCTGTGACTCCCAAGGAGATACTTCCAGTTTCATTCACTTCTATTGATTCAGTTGCAGACGCTAATCGCCGCTTCACTAGGTGTGTGTACAGTGAGGTCACGCGGCATTAGTCGGAAAGCGCTAAACGCGTCCCCCAATATTTACATCTAAACAGAAGCTCGACATTTATTTCTTGGACCACCAAGAGCCATCTTAGCCATTATATCAGCACAACACCGACTCGATGCCTCCCAAGAGAGTAGGCAGGAAGCCGACACGCGCGCCATCGCCTGCGCCCGAGCCCGAGGTGCCCTCGACAGTTACAACCCCTCGGGGTAAGACCTTTGACACGACTGCCGCAGCCGCGAGACCTAAGCGCGCCATCACCAGCACCATGCCTCCACCCGATCCACCTAGTGCGAAGAGACCTAAGCATACCAGCGTCGCATCAAGCTCTGAAGTTACTCCTAAAAGACGTGGTCGTCCCCCCAAGGCCTCGACTGTTACCCCTAAGTCCACATCTGCCACTAGATCCAAGGCTCCTTCTACGGCTACACCTAAGAGCTTTAGGGTTGGCGAAAGACAAAGCGCTAGACTGGCTTCGACGCCTGCCAGTGAGACAGAGTTGCCATCGTCACGTCGTGTCACCAAATCGGCCCCACCTAAGCGTGGTAATGGAAGACCAGCAAAAAAGACCAAGCAACCTGCTCTCGAAGCCGAATCTGCCCCTGATACAGACGACGAAGTGGGCGATGACTATGACGACCCAACCCACGATGCCAACATTACTGAGGCTACCACCATCATCCAAGCCGATCGCAGCTATTGGCTTATGAAAGCCGAGCCAGAGTCCCGCATTGAGAAAAACGCCAATGGCGACGACGTCGATGTCAAGTTTTCTATTGATGATCTCCGCTCTCGCACTGAGCCTGAACCTTGGGAAGGTATTCGTAACGCGCAGGCCCAGAACAATATGAAGGCCATGAAGGTCGGCGATCTCGCTTTCTTCTACGAGTCGAACTGCAAGAAGCCCGGCATCGTCGGCATCATGGAGATTGTCAACGAAGCCAGTCCTGACCCCAACGCTTTCGACAAGAGCAGCGCCTACTACGATCCCAAATCTGATCCTGCAAAGCCCAAGTGGATGCTCGTCCACGTCGAGTTCCGCCGCAGATTCAGCGAGAAGTTCACGCTCAAGCATCTTCAAAAGTTCTCTCAGCCTGGAGGTGCTCTTGCTGGAATGGAACTTTTCAAGCAGTCACGCCTCTCTGTTACCAAAGTCACCAAGCCTCAGTGGGACTTTATCATGAGCCAAGTTGACGAGGATGACGACGAGATGGAGGACTTCAATGGTTCGATGGTTGAAGAAGGAACAGAGATCGACGGCGATACCACGGACTTGGGTAACGACTTCGCCGCTGCATTCGAGGCCCCTGTCGACCTTCATACTGCCGCAGATGGAACCCCTGACGAAAAGTTGCCGAACTCGACTGTGAGTGCTCCTGGCTCGTCGGCTAGAAGCGTCTCTCGTGGTCGCAGAAGCAGACCCATGTCAGTTCCAGCTGGCCGATCTGCAGTCTTGCACGATGCTGCTCTGCCTACCCAACACGAAACTGATGCACCCTCTAACTAGGAGTGAGGTGCTCCTTTACCCTTTGCTTTGTGTTTCTTACGCCTATTATTCTCTTTTTGCTTAACAGATACCCCTTCTTGTTTTCTGTTTCTTCTTTTGCCCCCTCTTTTTGGCGTTATCAAGGCAAGCGAGCAAGGCGTTACAGTTGCACGTCAAGAGAGATATGCTTGCGTGAAGGTCGAAAGAGGTCGAAGTCGATAAGCTTCCAGTACATAGAACGGCCAACACTGCATGGCTTTTGTCTCATGTCAATACGAGACTCAATGATCAATCACAACATCACTCATCAATTTGATCGCCTAGCAACATGACATGGAAAGCGGCTGTGAACCTGAACGACACGCGCCCAGAGACGATCTACGAGTCTCGAGTGTATGATGGATGGAGGGGACCGGATGACATGGTTATCAGACACATTGGAAAAGACAGACTCAACATTCGAAAGTTTAAAACATGGATATCATTTGGGAGGTCTTTTGCGAAGAAAGTGCTTTTGTGCTTGCTCTCATTTGTTTTTCGGACGACCTAAGTTTTTTGGAAAATATCGCAAGTGCCCATCATAGCTTTTTGTTTCATTTCACCATAACTGCACCCGCGACATCAACATCAACACCACTTGACTAGCAAAAGTGGCGAGACGTTTAGTAGCGCTTGCCCTGGCGGAGGACATCGGCGTACTCGTCGAGAGGAGAGCGGATGAGCTTGGTCTCCTTCCAGAGGTTGGGGGTGAGGAAACCGTAGGTGTTGGTGATGGCAACGAAGGTGGCCTTGAGGGTGTTCTCGAGGGTCTTGGTGGAACCGGAAGAGGCCGAGTAGGCGTCCTGGACACCAGCAAGCTGCAACAGACGCTTGACGGCGGGGGAAGCAACGAGACCGGTACCGCGGGGAGCGGGAATAAGCTAGGGGAAAAAAAGTTAGGAGGATGGTCGGTGGCTGAGATTGAAGACGTTGACTTACTCTGACAGTGACGGAACCGCACTTGCCGCTCTCCTTGACGGGGATGGAGTGAGGCTCACCAAGGTTGGAGCCCCAGTAACCACGACGGATGGGGACAACAGCGAGC
>SWBJ01000383.1:0-46318 GCA_024195555.1 Aureobasidium sp. EXF-12298
TGAGGAGCGTTACAAGTCCCAGTTCCAGGGCTACATTGACGACGACATTGAGGCCGACGGTCTTGAGGAGCTCTACCAGGACGCCCACAAGCAGATCCGCGAGGACCCCTTCAAGAAGGAGGAGGGTGCCGAGGAGAAGAAGTCCAAGGACTTCTGGAAGGAGGAGTCCAAGAAGTACCGCGACAACAAGCTTACCAAGGCTGAACGTGAGGCCAAGATCCAGGAGAAGATCAAGGCTCTCTCCGCTTAAATGCATTTTCAGCAGCATCAAAAGGGGTATGGGGTCGTGGAATACGCACGCAAGCTCGTGACGTCTTGAGGGTTTCGTCCACGATTATGACAGGAGCTTTCGGCGTCAATGGCCTTGCTTTAAGGATATCATGGGTGGGACAATGTGCTACGGCAATTGTGGTTGCTTTTATTTTGAATCAAAAAGTCTGCAAAGCAAGGTCATCAAACCTTTTTGTTTCCCAGTGAATATGATGCGATGTGATGTTGTGATGTTGGAGATTGTCTTGTTGTTCGGGTTGGAGTACATAACCTAGGCAATTGGGACACGCTCTGTTCGACCTGCTGCATCTTGTGGTCGCTAGTCAGCCACCCCGACCGCCGCATGATTTGTGCATGCATCGGGAGAGAAGCTATCCGAAGGTACATCACACCACCCACTCGTCAAAGCTCGCGTGCCTATAGCATCAGGTATGTTTGATCAAAAGGAAAAAAGCAATTTCGGAACATTTGTATGTGACGGAATTAGCGGGAGCGTCAGTGTGTTCGCCGATGGCGGAACATAAATTTTCGGAGGTTCGTCGCGCCATGACATGGTACCTTGGCCATGGATGTCCGAAGCAAAGAGCGTGGAGCCGAAGCTCTGAAATGAAAAAGGCCGGCCTCACGCACATTGATAGATGAAGAGTATACCCTTGATAGCAGAGGGTAAGACTTTGAGCCCAGCGCTGAGTTTCAAGCACACGGTGAGCCAGTGTGTTAGAACCGACTGGCGGTAAGAGAGGGCGGGAGGGTCCTTAGGTACGATCGACTTCTCCACCTGATCTGGACCACCGGCCGCTACACCAGTTTCAATTTCGATAAAGACCCCTCAATTCCGGGCCAAGTCCCTGTCGCATTTCGATCAATTGCTGCTGATGACCGTCGCACCACTCGCGACATCCTCAGAAAAAGACGCGAATTAAGGAAGAGCATGGCTTGATACACACAATCCCATCAACCAAAATACTCGACAATGGAAACCGTCCACGGCGTTGACGTCAGTTGGCTCCATCAGCCAAACAGAGAAAGAGGTGCGCTCGCTACCAATGCTGTATTTTCCAAGTCGCATACTCAAGCTGGAGCAGAGCATCCCCAGCATGAACCCCATGTCCACAGAGCTCCCGGAGTTGTCGACGACGCCCCTCCGCCCGTCTCGTCGCATACCCGCTCTCGCTCCGCTTCGCCAATAGAATCCAAAAAAGCGCCTCTGTTACTCTCCAAGACACCCTCTCCACCTCAAGACGCTACACCAGCACAGCCTCCGCCTTCAAACTCCACCGATATGTCCAATACAGCATCCAAGACCCCGTCCCGCCGACCGAGTATCCTGAGTCGCAAAGACAGCTCTGACGGTACCAAGAACTCACGCAGAAATTCGTGGATTTCTAACATCAGCTCCAAATTCTCCTCGCAAGCCCCTTCGTCTCCAAGCGTGCCTCAGACCACCAGGTCACAAGCCAATGGCACTAACGCTGGTCCGTCTCCGCAATCTGCGAGAGACAACCTAGCCACAAGCCCAACCCAGTCAACATCACATCGCGCGGCCGAAGAACTACAACCATATGTCCCCCAAAGACCAAAAGATTCCAACAGCTCCTTCTTTTCAAACCTCACTCGCCGCCTGTCTTCTGGCGCGCAGAATGCTGGTACAGCTCGTCCAGCCGAGAATGGTGGCATGTGCCCACGTCGTGTCTTGAACGTCAACCACAATCGCGAAAGGTGCCTTCTTCCCGAGCTGGACTCGGCCAAATTACGACGTGTCGCCTTCTCGGTTGATGTTGAGATCGCGTCCGGGCCGCGTTACAGAGATGATGACGCTGTGGACGTTTCAAAACATAAGAAGGCCAAGGACAAGAAAATGAAGGAACGTGGTGAGGGAGAGGCTCTCAAAAATCCACAAGCAGTTACCGAACGCAAAGAGCAGTCCGATGCTGCTGTCGCCTCCACCAACGATGCTATCGCTGATAGGGACGCAGCACCAGAGACAGATCTTGAGGCCAGCGACAAGACCACAGCCACTGCAGAAAAATCAAATCCATCACCTGAGGATGATGCTGCACGTAAAGAACGGCAAGAAAAGAAGAGACAGAAGGCTGAGAATAGTGGACAAATTCCACGTGAATTAGATGGCGATATTTCTCCGAAGGAAGACGCTTCGATCAACCCGATACCTACCGTGTCGGGCGCCACGACTCCTAAAGACCGCCCAACGACCGACCCGGTGAGAATATACAGAAGATGTTGTCAACTCAGGGAGTCGCCAATTCTCAAACGTATCACCGAACAGCTTATGGCAGATGACTGTACCTCACCTGAAGATCCTGGAACTGTCACTCAACTCAATCTCACCGGATCCCGACTACAATTGGCTGATTTTGTGACCCTGGGTGATTGGCTCGCAATCGTCCCTGTGAAGCGACTACTGCTTGAGGATGCAGACATTAGCGATGAGGGCTTGCGCGTCGTTCTGTCTGGTCTACTGGCTTCGAAGACGCCTCAACCTACCAGGCGGCGAAATGGTGTCCGCCAGACCCCTGCCAAACCTACAGGTGGAATCGTGGAGAAGCTTATTCTGAAGAACAACCCAAGAATTTCAAAGATCGGCTGGAAGCACATCTCAGTCTTCTTATACATGTGCCGGTCGATCAAGGCTCTCGATGTTTCGATGCTAAACCTCCCCCGAGAATTACCACCAAGCGAGTCTGATTCCAACATCAAGGCACCTAGTCAAATGCCCAAAACTACTGGCAAATCAGTTGATGCTGCAGATACGCTGTGCAAGGCATTGTCTGGAAGGCTTGGCGGGTCTCGTTTGGAAGAACTCACCATGGCAGAATGCGGACTTGTGCCGGATCAAATTCGAAAGATCGTCGACGGAGCCACAGTTTGCGGCATTGCCAGGCTCGGATTTGCTGGCAACAAACTCGACGACGAAGGGTTTGAACACATACTGCATTATGTTCGATCAGGAGTTTGCCACGCTCTCGATGTGGGCAGTAATGATTTGAGAGGCAAGCTTGGCAAGCTCGCAGAAGCTCTCTCACACAACCCTAACTGCCCAGTCTGGGGCCTTAGTCTTGCTGGTTGCAACTTGGATACAGGTTCGCTGAGAGGACTCCTACCAACCCTGACGACGTTGCAAAACTTCCGCTTCATTGACATCAGCCATAACAGAAGTTTGTTCGTTGGCGATGCATGCGCAACCCAGCTACTTAGAAAGTACTTACCCAAGCTTGACAACCTGAAGAGATTGCATCTTGTGGATGTTGGTCTTTCAGTGAAGCAGGCCATATCCTTGGCCGAGGTAAGACCATTTTAAGTGCCCTTGTTGTGATCAATGCTGACTTGTTATAGGTGTTGCCGGAGGGTGTTTCGCTTGCCCATCTGACTATTCTTGAGAACCCTCAACTGACTGCACTGTCTCAAGCGACCGACGAAGACAGTCAGGAGGAGGCTTGCGCTTTGTATGCTTCACTTTGCGCTGCTGCACGAGTGTCAAAATCAATCGTCTGCATTGATGTCGATGTAAGTTACAATATTGTAATTGTGTTCTGCTTCAGCACTGACAGGATCGATACAGGTTCCTGGCCCTGGCCAGAGTGAGGTAGTCAAGGCTTTGGCGAAGCAAATTGTTGCATACTGCCTGCGTAACATGGACAGAACTATGGCTCAGTCGTCACTTCTGCCTGCAGCTACCATGCTATCCAAACAACACGGAGTCGAAGACGCCAGACAAGCACCGCTTCCGGATGTACTGGTTCACCTTGTCGGACATCTGGACGAGGATCAACTTTCAGACGCCAGCGATGACGAAACAGCACCGGACGACGATTACATTGTTGGTGGTAATGGCATCATCAAAGCACTCGAGTACTTCCTTGGACAAGACCGATCGGATCAACGTTATGCTAGCATATCGCTGTCGGGAACCACCACACCCCGAGACATCGGTGATCCAGCTCAGAGCGAGATCAAGAGGAGAGGAAAGGCCAAGGAAGTCAGTAGGAATTTGCTTGACAGCGCTCGTAAGCTTCGAAACCGCTTGAAGCCTGCTCTTGCCAAGGAGTTCGCGGCTGGTGATGAGCTGAACTACCGCCGCCTGCTCTTCCTTGACGAGACATTGAGTGGCATGATCGAAAGATTTGAGGACGAGTTCCCAGAAACTCGTCTTCACCTGGACATCCCACCACACGAGCCCAACTTCTCTCTATCATCTTCACTGGAGTCGACGGAATCTGGACCATTGTCAAATGACTTTATGGCCAACTCTGCTACGACATTCGGGACTGAAACGTCAGCTATTGAGTCAGACCAGGATGAAGAAGCAGATGCTGGTGACTTGATGAAAAGGAAAGCAAGCGATGTCAGTCTCGCTTCAAGAGCTCTTGCAATTGAAGAAGGTCGCCTACATCGTCTTGGACACAGAGTACGTCAAGACATGATCGATGTGCCAATGGCTGCACCTACGTCAGAGTCAGATGGGCATGGCGAATGGGCGCCGGGGTCTCATATGGCAGACATTGCTTCGAAGCTGGAAGAACTGTCTGGACCAGAGCTTCGAGTTCTGGTGCAAAAAGGCGGATGGGAAAGAGTAATGGAGAAGTTCGGAGCCAACATGGAGGAGCTGCAGCAACTGCAGATGAAAGATCCGCAGGGTTGGGAACAGTTCAAGGAGAGTCAGCTCAAAGCGCGGGCCAACCGCGGCGCACCGATATTCCTGTGATATGGGCAATGTATGTTGTACTTGATGTGTTTATGAAAGGTGGGCACCTCTCAGGGTATCTGGGAGGCAGGCGTTTGAATATTAGCTTTATGGCTGGACGCTAGTCATGATCAAATCTCAGCATTGCATTTTCGAAGACACGAACCAAGGTGCTCTGCAAGGAGTCTTAGCATATATCAGTTGTTCATGTCACGCGAGGTGCAGCACAGCTCGTTTGGAGGGGCGATTGCTTCAGGGGATGAATCTGTGGGGAAGGCAGGAGCATGTGAATGTGCCAGCTTGACACCTATTCAATAATTTGGTCACCTTGGCGACTCGTTCCTTCCATTCTTTCAATTCATCCTTCGACTCGAGACATCCAGAGAGAGACCACATTATATCAGAGCCACTTCTCTCGCCGGGAGCGACGCCACCAACCGGTCAGCTTTCGCAGAGTCGCGTCGCACCTTATGCAGCAGTCCGACCACTAACTCGCCCGCCTCTTGTTTTGACCACATTGGCTCTCGGAGCCCAACAACATGTCGTACGCTCTTCCACGCACCGGTCCAGACTCGGGGCGATCACGGTTCCAATCCCAAGATGCCTCTACTGCCAGTGCAGGTGTCGCCGAGAAAATAGGAGGAATGTTCGGCGACCGGAGACCGTCATTGCCAATGTACAAAGACAAACCATTTGCGTCTTCTTCTCGCAGATTGCCTTGGTTCAGGAGGAAACGCATTCTCGCTGCCTTGCTGGTCGCCTTTACCACAGCCTTCTACTGGATGGGCATGTTTAGTGCATCCACTCCTAGTGTCCTCAAGTCCAAGAAGCCTGCAAATTGGGAAGAACGAAGGGATCAAGTAAGAGATGCCTTCAAGCTGAGTTGGTCGGCATATGAACAACATGGCTGGGGCTATGACGAGTTCAAGCCCGTCTCACAGACAGGCCGTCATATGGTCAACGGTGGCATGGGCTGGATCATAGTAGATGCTCTCGACACCCTCATGCTTATGAACCTCACCACCGAACTCTCACACGCAAGAGACTGGGTGTCAACCACTCTCAACTACGATATTGACCATGATGTAAACACCTTCGAGACAACCATCCGCATGCTCGGTGGTTTATTATCTGCTCATTATCTATCAACCACCTTCCCCGACTACGCCCCCCTGACAAGTCACTCCGCTACGGGTGCTTCCATCAGCGAAGACTTGTACTTGGAAAAGGCTGCTGATCTGGCCGATCGTCTACTCGGCGCATACGACTCCAATTCTGGTGTTCCTTACGCCAGCGTCAATCTTCACACTGCAAAGGGCATTCCTTCCCACGATGATGGGGGCGCTTCTTCAACCGCTGAAGCCACTAGTCTCCAACTTGAAATGAAGTACCTGGCCAAGCTAACTGGCGAGGTCCATTACTGGGAAAAGGCCGAGAAGGTCATGCAAGTCGTTGATGACAATGGCATGGAAGACGGTCTTCTACCCATCTTCATCTACGCTCAAACTGGAAACTTCAGAGGCGACAACATCAGACTGGGCAGCCGTGGTGATTCTTACTACGGTATGTTCAATTCACGGCACGTCTAGACCTTACGCTGACCTTTTCACAGAATACCTCATCAAGCAATATCTACAAACCTCAAAGCAAGAACCCATTTACCAGGAAATGTGGGACCAGTCTCTCGCCGGTATTCAGAAGCATCTTATAACCTACTCTCGAGAGGCTAACCTCACTATTCTTGGTGAGCGTCCCCAAGGCCTGGACCACCCGATATCGCCTAAGATGGACCACTTGGTATGTTTCATGCCAGGTACTATCGCCCTGGGAGCAACTCAAGGTCAGACTCTTGCCGAAGCCAGAAAGGCTACAACATGGGGCAAGAAGCAGGAAAGCGAGATCGAGCTAGCCAAGCAGCTCATGAAGACCTGCTGGGCGACGTACAAGGTCACTGCCACCGGTCTTGCTGCAGAAATTACCCACTTCGAGATGCACGATCCTCCTGCTATGATGCCTGATGGCATTCTCCAATCACCAGACACGCTGTCCGACGACCCTGAAGCCGAGTGGAAGAAAGACTTGATCATCAAAGGCGCCGACTCGCACAACCTGCAACGTCCTGAGACGGTCGAAAGTCTGTTCTACATGTGGCGCATCACTGGTGATGACATCTACAGAGAATGGGGCTGGGAGATGTTTGAGTCATTCGTCAAGCACACCGCCGTCGAGCACAATGGCGGCTACACGAGTATCAACGATGTCACTTCTGTTCCTACAACTGCAAGAGACAACATGGAGAGTTTCTGGCTTGCAGAGACGTTGAAGTACTTCTACCTTCTGTTCGGACCCAACGATGTCTTGCCACTAGACAAAGTTGTCTTCAACACTGAAGCTCATGCATTCCCTACCTTTGAGTTGGGCAAGCTCTTCAAGACCGGGTGGAAGCGCAAGCCTAGAGATTCTAATGGACAGATTGTCGAAACAGCTGCTCCTCGCGATGCCATCACTGGCGATGTAAAGAAGGAAGCACCGGCTGCAGCTGCAGGCATCAAAACAGTGACAGTAGAGGGTGCCAAGACATTGGCAGTCGAAAAGCCTGCCAAGGTAGAAGAAGCATAGTCTTGCAAAATGAACAACATATGCTCTAACATGATTGTTGCATAGCGTTTGTAGACTAGTACTAAAAGCATGAAAATTCCATTCTTGGTTCAAACTGATCCGACGTGGCTGTTTCTCCGCCGTGTATATTTGCTAATGTACAATGATGTGTCTATCGCTCATGAGGAGCGATCGGAATCTTTCAGAGGTCGCTCTTTCCTCCCAGCGTTTCCATCTACGCACCGACACCATCCTGAGCATCAATGACTCTTTTCGCAACAACCAACCCCTGACTACCCTCCCTCAACCTCTGCACCAACTCCTCCCCAGCAACCTCCAACTTCTCTCTGGTCACAGGCGCCAACGCATCCAAAATAAACAACGCACTCGTCGTCTCATCCTTCAACTGCGTCCTGACACACTGTCTCCAATTCCAATTCCTACACGTGACACCCTCCTCATCACACCAAACCACTTCTCCCTTTTCCGGTTTCTCGTCTCCGGCTTTGGTTGTGAATTTTTCGTCGCCTGTCGCACGAATCAATCGAGGGTAGCCTACGTAGGCATCTAGATCTTCTCCTCCGAGACATATGTTGTGAGATACAGAGACAGCATTGTAGATATCTGTGAGTTTGTTGACGCGGGGGAGTCCTCCGGCTATGGCTCTGCGCGTCAAGGCCTCAATCGAGGATTGGTATTTCTTGGGTTTGGCGCCGAAGGATTTGTACGTGTCGCGCCAGGCTTTAATTTCAGCGACTTCGGTGACCACAGTGGAGGAAATGCGGGCTTTGGCTGCAAGCTCGGCGGTTTGGAGAAGTTGGTCTGAGGAAGAGTCGCTGGGTGAAGCTGTGATGTTGTCTACTGCTATCAAGAGAGCGAGATAGTCTGGGCGAAGCTCAAAGACGGATTTGGCGACTGTGGCGCTGTCGACGATTTTTTGGAGTTCGGCTATGGAACGCATGGCTGAGTTTGATGGAGAACTCAAGGGAAAACAAGAAAAAGAGATTTATAGAAGGGAAGGAAGGAGATGTGTTTCTGTTTTCTTCTCTTTTTGGACTGTGATAGCTTCGAGTTTTATATATAGATGGAAGCTCGGACCAGCTTGTCAATTGTCATTCAAAGGGCGTGAGAGAAGTGACACTCCGACACAGCAAAGAAGGTGCAAGTGGTCCCGAATGGTACTCGACCCATCCACGCACTTGCCTTCCGATGATACAAGCGTGTCATCTACTCTGAGCCTAACAGAAGTGGTTATTGCCTGCACGTGAGACGATATAAAATGATAGGCTTTGAGAGTGAAAACAGCATCTCCCTTTTGTTCATTCTTATAATATCAAAGCGAATGAGGGGCAGACAAAGAAGAAACAAGCTATCGAAAGGCGAGGAAGAAATGCAACGCTTGCTAGCTAGTTCGAGCAAATGTGTCAAACCGCACAGCATGGTATAGAGAAGTGGAAAATGGTAGCATGAAAACACAGAAAATGGGTAGTGGGAAAAGAAGAATCGAAGAAGAAAAGTAACAAGCAGAAAATAAGTCTTCATGTTCATCTCCCTTTCCCAATGATGTAACGCCGTAAGAGTGTCGTCAAAAACAAAAGGTCAACTTTCCCTATCGTAGCAGGAAGTTTGTGTTGCAGTAAGGACGATTTTGTACCATCTACTCTCGTGCATGAGGAGTGTTAGGTCGTCGTTGAATATGTCTAATATTGTGCAGAAAAAAGAAGGGTGACAAATGAAGTGGGTCATTGCGGTGATGTGGTCGAGACACCACTTTACAGCACGTCGAAGATATTGCGCTGGATCGGGAAGGCTCCCTTTTGCGGCGGACTGCGAGGATCTTCCATGCCATTAACAGCAGTAGTAGTAGATCTCTGTACATCAGATTCTCCGGGAAGATTGGCGAAAGGGTTTTGCGTGAACTCAAACGCACGCGGCGATGTCAAAGCGTCCATGAAATCGGGCTCGTCATGCGTCAACTCGGCCTCAAGCTTTGATTGCATGTCTTGCAATTCTTGTTGCTCGCCCAAGCTAGGTGCACTAATTTTGGGTCGGAGAGTAAGGCTCTTTGGTACTTTCTTCTGAAATTTGTGTGCGTTTGGTGCAAGACGCTGGGGTCTGGTTTGTGGAACGACTGCTGGACCCATGCCTAGCGCACCAAGCAAAGAGTCACGATCAAAGGGAGATTGCGAGAATTCCGAGGCGCGCGGGGACATCAAGCCGAATTGATCAGCCGAATCTGACTCTTTCGACGGTCTGAGCGGCGCCATCGCAAACTCGGTGGCTCTCGGAGATACCATAGGAGTGATGTGTCTTCCTGAATCCTGTCTGATGTGTGATTCGAGGTTGAGCGACTTCGGTCGGTCTTTCAATTCCTTTGTGACTCTAGGCTCGAGGATGGGGTGATCTTCTGTGACTTGTACGACAGGTACTGTGCGACCATTTGGATCTACGTACGCCGCTTCGTTACGAGCAGATTCTTCCGACTTTTTGGACACAGGCTCGTCATGATCCGATGGCCAAGTGAGGCCTGAGGGCGCTGAAGAAGGGCCTGGGCTTACAGCCAGAAGATCGGGGTTGCGCAGGAGTTTTGACTGGGCAGTATCTGGTGGCAGAGGAGCAGTCTTCGGCGATTTGATTCCAGGCATACTGCTGCCATCGTAAGATGCCGGGCGTCCCATCTCAGTGAAACCAAATGGAGGTGAGTTGGGGCTCAGCCCACGAGTATTACCAAACCTGCTCTGAGGTCTTTGCAAAGTCGATCGGAACTCTTGCAGCTGCATGATCAAGTTCATATTGGGCCCGATCCACCTGCTTCGCTTCTTCACATCATCATATGCTTCTTGTACGCTCATCGTAGGATTTTTGTAAAGAACATAGGCCACAACCAGGGTCGCTGATCTGCTCACACCGCATTGACAATGAATTAGGACACGTTTTCCAAGCTGAATGCGCTCGTCGATAACCTTTACTAGGCGGATGAGGTCAGGAACAATGTCAGTATTGTGCTCCCACGGAATGTGGATGTACTCTGGCTCCGGTTTTGTGGACTCCTTCGGTTGAGGCGCAGAAGTGATGTCTTTCATGAATGGATTTGCCTTAGGTGTGGTTGGTGATGATTCGTATACTGGACTCAAGTTCTCTCGACCAAGGCCATGCTGAGAGATCAAGTGATTACGCTTCGGAGCGTACTGAATGCCGCCGCCACCATCGAGACGCAATTCGGGTCCTGAAGGTTGAAATGTTGCGAAATCGAAAGGGTTTTTGACTTCGCTAGCAACATTTAAAATAACATCATAACGAGAAGCCTGCTCAGCTGTGGGCTCCAGATAGAGGTCCAAGTAACGACCGTAGACACATATGGGTCCATCGGGATAAGCTTCGGGCTTTTCCTCTTTCGATTGAGGTACGTCGAAGTTCTGATCAGAGTCGTTGGTCTTGAGAGGGCCTCGCATATGTATAGGCAGTGCAAACTCTTTCTGTCCTTGTTGTGCTTCTAACGACGGCTCCTCGCGAATCTCCTCGGTGACGTGTAAGGGAAGCGAAGGAGATGACTGAAAGTGACGGAGTACGTTGGGTCGAGCAAATGATGGGGTCGGAGGTACAGCGGCGCGTCCGTTTTGAGGCAATGCTTTGGTGTTCGCTGGTGTTAGGATCGTCAGACCGAGAGTTTTGCTAGAGCGTCTCTTCGTGAGGCTTGGAGGCTTGGAGAAAGATTGACCAAGGCTGTCCGGGTTCGCAGTACCCTGGAGTGATGATGACATGGGCAAAGACGTGGTAGAGGCGGCTCTAGACATAACGAAAGCACCCGACGTGTTGACGGCGAGATTCTTCAGGTTTCTTCCTTTTCTACCAGGAGTGGTAGATCGTTGTAATTCGAAGAAGGGTTGTGATGAATGCATCATAGCATTGTCTGAAGTATGCGGTCTAGTCATGCCGAACGAAGAGGGATAAGGTTTCCCTAACGGCGACTCTGGTGAAGAACCCGGAGACATTTCTGTGGCCGAAGAATCGTCGATTATGGATGCGGTTGTAGTAGGGGATGAATCGGCTGAGGTCGACGCAGATGTTGATGCACTCTCTTTGTGCTGGTGATACGACTCAAATGGTTTTTGTAAGGTTGTGCCTGTTCGCGAGACATCGCCGCCTGGTAGCGGTTTACTCGTGCCCACAGGTCCGTGAAAGTCGCCAATCATTGCAGTGTCACGCAGACTACGTGCTGGTCAGACTGGCAGACTCGACAAAGATGTGTAATCAATGCTCAGAAGAGGTGGAATGAAGAAATGTTCTGAAAAGTTGTTAGATGTATGGTCTGGTTGTGTTGCGACTGAGATCGTCAGAATCTAGAACAAGAGCGATCTTACGGAAGCAAAAGTCGGGCCTTCGCCAGGAAGGAGCTCTGCAGATCAAACAGAGACTGGCAAGGGTCGATAAGCAGGTGTGAGATCGTAAAGGAAGGTAGGTCGCCAGCAATGATTTAGCGGACAAATGAGAGCAAACTATTATAAGCAAGATTGGCACTATAAAGCCATGTCTCGAAGCAGAGATCGGCGAGTCCGAGCAGGCGGCGGATTGATGGTATGGTAACCCGTGAAGCTGAACAAAAGCTTTGTCAAGATAGGATGGATGTGAACCTGGTTGGTCGGACAGAATGTATTAGCAGGGCGCTTCACAGAATATACATGCGTTGTTGACCAATCATAATAAAAAGCGGCCTGTAGCCGCGCTGGGGTCATGCAGCAGCCGCATTTGAGTGCAGTAGCGCCCGAGACTCGGTATTGTGACGAAGAATAAGAGCCCTTGTATGAATTGAACGCATTGATGCTGGGTGTACATACCAGGACTTGTGACAGTCGAACCCAATTGGCGTAGAAGCAGTACGCGAAAGCCAATGTATTTGCAGGTTGTATGCTCGTTCTGGGCAGGACCAGAATTTGTTGTTCTTGTTGGACGAGCTGAAGGGCGATATTAAGGATTGTCCAAGGAGCAGGTTGGCGGTTGGGAGTAAGAGGGTTGGTTGCGAACAAGGCGCCAGCAGTTGTTGTCTTTCAGGTTGAAGCCGCAATTTGATGCGAAACCGTACTGGCTAACGGTTGTCGCAAGGAGACAGGAGAGTCGAGATCAAAGGTATCCTTAGAAACGGTCGAGTTGGAATGGCGAGAGCGTATGGTGAAGGTGGGAGCGGGCAAGGAAAGCGCGAACAAAGAAGAGGCTATGCCGGGCGCGGTTGTCGTTGGCCGATGGGTGCTCTCGAGACTTTGTGCGCGAGCAGCGTCAGGGTCGCTGTTTGTTATCGGGGACAAAGCAAAGCCCAGGTAGGCGATATTATGGTGGTTTTGGTCAAAGAGAAGCAGAAAGACAACAAGCAAAGAGAATAGAAAGCGGCCAGTACCGACCTGGGCGCGTCTGAGAGAGGAGGAAGATGCTGGCAGAGCCACAGAAACGGTTGTGGAATCACTGGAATGGAGCGCCAAGGGTGCAGTGCTATTTTTAGTGGCCAGCTGCTTGCTGGGTGTCGTTCTCTGTGCCGCTAGGTTTCAGCATTCGACGACGAAACGCGCCGACTGGGTTATTGCAATTTATGTCAATGACGACTGACCCGATTGCCGTCGAGAGCAGTCTTTTTACACGTATTTCTACTCCGAGTAAGAGGATCAAGATAATGAGGATGTACCCAGGGCCGTCTCTGCGTACCCACATATCCAACGGTACCGTCGACTTATTTCTAATTCAACACGAGGTCTTCGGGCAAGTCACCGAGGCCCTTCAGGCTTGTCATGGCCATCATGTGTATGGTGAGCCAACGGCACATAGACTGCTTACCTGGTGCAAACGGTTCGCAGATTGCTTTTCTTTGGCTACTTTAGCTCTTTGGCATGTAGCGGGAGCCGAAAGCGAGGGCAATCTTGCGACAGCAAACACCTTTGACACTTCTCGGCGTGTCAGGCATTATAGGGCGGATTAAGCGAGATACGAGTTTTGAATGTCGACAGATGGTGGTGGTTTTCCGCACAATGATCGAGTGTTGCTATGGCAGTAACAGATCGATTCGGGATTGAGCACGGCTCTTTGAGCTCGTGGCAGGAAGTAGTTCTCTAGTGCTGGGGTGGCTAGTCATTGGTTTTGCAAACAAGGGAGAGGCTGAACAGTGAAGCGGATGGCGGGTCTCCGCCGCGTGCTCGAAGCCGTCGCGACGGGACCTTTACACAGGCCATCCCCTTGCTGCTAAGTTACTGCTGTTCACCATCGTCTCGACCGCTATCGCCCGAACCACGTCTTGCCCAGTTGCTGCCGCTTCGCCAATTTCCCTCGTACCTACCTGTTCCTGATTGCGCGCGTCAAGAGTTTATTGGAAGAGCTTGCATGCAAAGAGAAGGGAAAACAGCAAGGAAAACAAACACACCGCGACAAGGCAAATCAGGCGGGCCATCTCGACGTAAAAACAAGAGCGCGTAGAAGAATGCTCCTATGATCACTTCGTCTGGAAATGTCGACAAGCGATCATGACAGTGCAAGCCAAAATAGGAGGGTAAGCGTTTCCAGGATGCGCCAAACAGTCAATCCCACCGACGATCTGTTTTTGAGCCTCGCCATGGACGGCCCCGATGCACCACCTGCCAAAGGTATGCCAACTTGAGACTGCACTTCGCCATATCCACGCTTATGCAGTCCCAGTGCCCCTGCGCAAGCCATTGAACCTGCGAGAACGTGCTCCATCCAACGAGAGCCTCAATGCCACCAGGCTGGCAGAGCTGCGTGCTCAGCACTCCCCAAGCCCTTCCCACACTGAACACAGCAACATCCGTACTCCCTCCCTGCGTGCCTCCATGCGTAAGCCTCGTTATGCTATCGGAACAACCACATCGTCCTCCTTCGAGGCTGCTGCCCGCGAGTGGAATGCCTCCTCCGATGTTCTCAAGTTTCCTTCGAAGCGTCCTAGTGGCCCTGCCATCTCTGAGGCTATACCAAGACAGCGCCGCATGTACCGTGTCGGGAAAGCGTACGAGCCCTTGGCTAGCTCTCGTAACCTGTCCAATCTCTCTGATCGTCTTGCCCAAGGCCTCATCACGCCGACCATGTCTCCAGCCCCTACTGCGCGCAAAGGATCGAATGCCGAAAGTGAATCAGTAGATTCTGTCAATGCACCTTCTACTGTATGGGACGAACTCGACGATCTCAAATCCCGTATCCGTAGTCTCGAGATTGGCGGCAAGCCTTCACCTTCCAGTGCAAATGCCACAAACCAGTCCTTCGAACGTCCTCGCACAGCAACCACTGCGCCGACTACCATATCTTCCTCACCGAAGCATGCTCGAAAACAGAGCAGTGTGCCCGCCGATGTCAACAACTCTGGTCCATCTACAGCTAATTTGCATCCTCTTCTACACAGTGCTCTTGGAAAGGCCAAAAACGTCGTCAGCCCACAACTTTATCGTTCTCTTGAGGCAACGGCTTCTGACGCTCTGGCACTGGCTGCCATGACGGGCAGCGGCGGGTCTCAAGGTACTGCCTTCACGGCCGCATCAATGGTTAATGGCGCTGCCGTCTCCGATAGGCACATAAGGAGAAAAGCCGACAGTATGTGCAGAAATCTCACTGATCTTTGTATTGCGCTCTGCGAGGGCAAGTCGGATCTTACAAGCCCCACTGTCAAGCCCTCCCCCGTTATCAAACCTCACACACAAGCTGAAACGCCATCATCGCGTTATGCTCGTAGATCGAGCCTCGGTTTGCAGGATCTTCAACTCAGAATTGAGCCGCCTAGATCTGTGAGCCGTCTTGACAGCCGGAGAAGTAGTTTACTGGGCTTGGGATTGGGAAATACCATCAGCAACAGTCCGCTTGAAACAAACGATCAGTACCTAAGCCAGGAGTTATCACCCGGTCATGATCAGACTGATTATGCTGCCCGCTATACTCGTCCGGGAACCAGTATGCGGAGGTACTCTAAAGCCGAAGACGATGCTGCTCAGGAGTTACCCTCGCGTGCTCCATCTCGTGCCATGACGGAAAGTGGTCACATGAGACAGTCCTCGACGCGCAGAACAGATTACGGTGGCGGTGTGCAGCACTCTCCCAGCTTGCGAGAAACTCTGGCAGCTCGACGCGCGAATGCAGTGGTACCAGGAGAAGGCAATCAGTATGCAACATCCTCTCATTCAGAGGCAGCAAGACGTATCTTGGAGCGCCGTGCTGCTGTTCAACTTGAAGAAAGCCAGTATGTGCCTAAGAGGCGCCGCATCGCAAGTTTGACACAGTACTCACCATTGAGCCCTCGAATTGGAAGCGAGCCAGTCCGCACAAGCAGTCTCTCGAGGAGACGCAACCTGATCGTGGAATAACGAAATTAATGGTACTCTCTACGACTTTTCCCTTTCTTGTTCTCTTCTAGATACATACATATGCATAGGGCTTTTGGACTGCTTCTGCGCCAACGAGGCTGCATTTCTTGTAAAAACTGGCTTCAAATAGCAACTCTTTACCACACTTTCTTGCATACCTATTGGGTCGCGCGTCAAAAGTTGCCAATTCTTGGTTTTCCAGAGTGTCACAGTGGGCTTTAAAGATGGTGAGCGACCAGCCCAGATTTCTGTGTGGCTGAGCGTGACGCACCACACGGGTACAACCAACGTCACTGTGCAGGGGTGCGGCAGAGCATGTGAAAGAGTTGATATCAGTCTGCTGGAAAGTGTGACGGTCTTCAAGACTTGTGATACAAGAACAAAAAACATCTCGTCTCTCTCCTTTCTACATTCAATTTTCTCTACCGCAATCAACTATCAACCTCTCAATCGCGTACACAACTACAACAACATGGAGTGGTCAAAGAAGCAATACAACCAGCAGTACGAAAACTGGATGCCATGGGTCGAAGATGTGAGACGCTTCTCTTGCATCTAACATTAATTTACTAACCCATTGTGCAGAATGTTCTCTACTACTTCACCAAGGACAACAAGGCTTCATATGCTACCAAAGGTATGTTTCACTTTCTCTGCTATACACTAGACTATCATGCTAATTCGTGTCCAACCAGACCAGCTCAGCAAGACCAAGATCACCGGTAACGAGCAAGTCGACAACCTCCAAGATGGCGTGAACAACCTCGCAGCCGGCCAAGTCGGGCAGGGTGGACTTCTTCAACCCGTCGGTGACCATCTGTCGAAGGAGGGCATCAACCGTGCCGAGAGAGGAGGCAAGGATGACAACGGCAGTTATGCTGGTGCAATGGGCTCTAGTGCTCAGGCTGGCGCCAGCAAGGTCAGCGAGGGCGCAAAGGGCGCGGGCAGCTACGTCGGAAGCTTCTTCGGCGGCAAGAAGGAGGAGAAGAAGTGATCAAAGCTCTGCTCTTCTGTTTCACGAGTAACATGATGGGATTTTTGACGATTCTCTGTTTCGCTTTTGGGGTTTGGGTTTCGGGAGTGGTCAACGGTATACCATAATAGCTTTGCGGAAACCTTGCTTTCTTCGACTTCAAGTCTTGATTCCTCACCATTTCCAATTCCGCAGCTTGCCGGCCATACATGTATTGAAGGCTGTCACAACTCTGTATATTTACGATATCTTTATAGTTTCTCGAGACTGGACTTTCGACAAGCCCTTTGCTGAGAGCCTCTCGAATCCTGAAGCAGATTTTGCATCGCACAGCTCATCTATCGTGCTACAACACCACGGTTGAAGCATAGACAGGCATGACAGATTTCAGCATGCGAAACACATCATCGATGGCCTTGTTTCCACCTTGCGTATCTGGCTGTCTCGACTTCCCGTCTCTTGATCACTTCCAAGATTTCAGCTGGTATCAGCCACCTCAATTTTGACGTCAGATCGAGATCAAGCAAGTATTGCCGAAGCAAGCAGATCGTACTGAAGATCGCCCAATACAGCTCATCCACCATGCAAAACGACCTCATTGGAAGTTGAAATCGCAGCGGGTTTGGGTTTAGTCACCAAGGTAAGTCGACGGGCCGTCAGCATGTCGTCGATGCGCCCGAGTTGGCAGACCTGAGATCCTTTTGTTCTTTGCAACCATTTGATTTTGTGAACCTGGCCTTCCCCTTGCAACTCACGACTTGCGCTCTTCATCATGGTACACCTTGACACTCCTGGCCCGGATACTGGCATCTTTACCACGGAAGAAGTGCGACCGCGATCGAAGCCTTGCAAGTCGACATCACGGATCATTTCTCTACCGCGCAATCACTACAAGGAGCCACCGAACCTGGCAGCAGGGTTTCGATCGCTCGACTTGTCCTGTGAAGCACCCGTCAGAGCGAATCTGGTCGCCGATAAGATCACCACAGACTCGTTCCGTGTAACGCTGGAGACCTGGGGTGAGAAATCGCTGCTCTACTCGGCAAGCGCGACATGGATCGAGCACAAAGCCTATGCCAAAGACTGCCTGTTCGGCCAGTTCGACACACATGATTTATCAGAGAATCGGGGTGCAAACAAGAGGGGGGCACAACAAGAAAACTCGCGGGAGTTTGTTTTTCCTCAGCCCTTCAGGGACGACTGCGAGGTCATCTGTTGGTTAAATCGAATCGATATGGCATCTGGAGATAGGAACTACCGCATAAGGGCCTATGCGACCAATGTTAGCCGAAAAGGCTTCACGGCACATATCGATACCTGGGGCGACAGTTTACTATATGGAGGAGCCATGTGCTGGATCGCTTTTCCAAAACGCAAACGCTATGTTCAAGCGGGTAGCTTCCAGACAGGAGACGTCAGAAGCTGGAGCAATCCAATACCCGAGACCAGTTCGCAGGCCAAGTTCAAAGAGGGCGTATTCAAGTCGCACAGGCCTGCTCCGACGGTGTTGTGTGCCTTGAACTTCATTGACATGGCGGGCAACGCGGATCTACGAGTTTCTGTTGACGTAAATGATGTCGATACACAAGGCTTTCGTTGGTCATTGAAGACGTTCGAAGACAGTACACTGTACGCTGCTGGTGCGAGCTGGATAGCTCTTGGTTTCGCATGAACAGATGGCAGGTGTTCTGTGTCGGAACAGTTGAGAGCGAGATGAAGTTGATCTAGGTCGTGGCAAGTTAGGTCTGTGCTGGGTGGCATGAAAGTGAAGGGAATGAGGACTTGGTAGTCAACGAGGAGCTCACACAAGACGCCAATATTGTATAATATCTTGTAAGTATCTGCTGTGATAGAACAGGACATAATTGATGAAAGCAGGTTATTTCGAGCGCAACACAACCTCGCTGAACCTCAACGTGTGCTTTGTACCGTTTCAAAGATGTTCCCCTGTCGTGCTTGCTCCAAGATCCACGTCTGTGTTTCTCGTGAGGTGACAGCCGTGGGGGAGGGGCCATGAGGTCAAATCAGGGGCAGTGTCACCAGAATGACAAGGCAGAAGCACGCAAACGACTATGCAGCTTGTGATGTTTCTTGCTTCAGTCATTTTTACGTCCGAACCGTGACTATGTCGAGTAAGCAGAATTCTTGATTCGCTGACGCTGTTCGGCCGACTGGTGCGCAGCCAATGACTGACTTGACAGCCTTAGTGAACCTTCACTTCCAGTTACCTTTTTCTGTCACACCTGAATAGCAGCATTTTGTTATTGTCCGTTTATTCACGCAAAAGCATATAATGCATGCAGCTGCTTCCTTCTTCCCACCTGTCGCTTCATTCGTTGTTTGAGCCATCTAACCATTGATCCACCATTCACCACGTCACGCCAACGCTTGCTATCTATCACGCATCACGTTTCGGAGTCACAAAGGCAATGGCACCCAACATTACCCTTGAGCGTGCTCGTTCGCCAAGCGGTGGCCGTCGCAGACAACTTCTTCTTCCTGCAATTCTTCAACACATCCAAGGCGCCCAGAACGGATCAAACTCGGCCACCTTGAAATCCATCAACGACTCTGTCAGCATGTCATCATCCATCGACCTTTCTGATCTCTCTGACGCACTCGATTCACCTGTCTCATCAGACCAATGCAAGGAACTGGCCAAGGCTAGAGGAGTTCGCTTCAACAAGAGAATCAGCATCGTCGAGATTCCAGCACCCGAGCAGATCCAACCCCGTCGCGTCAGCTTCAGTGACGAAGTCATCGACATCGACACGGCAGAACCCACACATGTTTCACCTTCGCCCAGCCCACCTAAGAAGCGTGTTCGCTTTGGCTGTCTCAAAACCAGCATGCGCAAGCATCTCTCGCACACATCCATCTACAAGATGAAGAACTTTGAAGACATCAGCCCTCTCATGACACACAAGAAGAGAATCCGCTTTGGTTGTATGAAGTGTGAGACTCCTGCTACCGCTCAGACCAACACCGAAGTGACTGAGCTGCTGGCTGAGGAGGGTGCCACTTTCAAGCGTGAGAAGAGAAGAGACTCGGTCTGGGACGGTGACAGTGAGACGTCTGAGCAGACTTCTTGCTCTGAAGACGTCGAGATGGGTTGAATGAGTGTCACAAAAACTTCCAAATGACGACAAAGGGCGCTTACTTCGATCTCATCACTACAAACATTACACCAGAACAAACAACAAGGCAGGGTGACAGGCAGGGTGGCTATGCTGTTGGTTTGCTGAGCGGCAGCCAGCTTTGCCCATATTGAACAGACGAATCATGAGAATCACTCCAAGAAGAGGTGGACCAAGCAAACACAGATACAGGGACTGGGCTGGGTTACGGATAGACCTGAGCACATGCATGTCGTCGGCAGGAAATCAAACGAAACATGACCTCTGTCCTTAGTGGACTTAGTTATGTACCACTAGTCGTCACTGGTTATTGAATCCGGAGAAAAATCACCTTGAAACGATAACAAAAAGATTGATTCTTGTTGGTACAGAGTGTGAGAGTGATGATGGGCAAAAGTATATCAGTGGTATAGACATCTCGTCCGTGCGTTGTCGCGTGCCGCGGTTGTCGGAGTTAAAGTCGGATGACACATCTCACTGCCGCTTCCGGCCCTAGAAGTTTCCAGAGTGATGAGTTACTAGATGCGACCAGCAACCTTAGCATCAAGACAATCGCCCTCCTGCAAGTAGTCGCCCATGTCCGCCGTGCCAGATTGGCTATAGTTCCTCTGAACCGCCAGCATGGCCCACCTCGCTGAGAAGCTCAAACAACAGGGCAACGAACTATTCAAGGCAGGCGACTACGCTGCAGCAGAGGAACAGTACACGGCCGCAATCACTAAGTTCTCGCGCAACCCTCTCTTATTTACCAACCGCGCTCTCGCTCGCATCCGTCTCCAAAGATGGCAGGGTGTTATTGACGACTGTCTGCACAGCATCAGCCTCACACCGCACAATGGCTTCAACTTCAAGTCCTACTTCTACCTCGCTCAGGCTCAGCTCGCTCTCCACCACCCCAATGAAGCCCTGACTTCAGCCTTGACCGCATACAACCAGGCTATGAACCCTCCTCCCGCCGAAGCAAACAAAGCCACTGCCGCCCTCCCCTCCCTCTCCGAGCTAGTCCTCAAATGCAAGAAAGAGAAGTTCGCCGCCAGAGAACGCGATCGCAGACGCAAAAGAGGCGATGTCCTCGCCGAGCTAGAGGAATCCCTCGAACTCAACAAGCGCAACGAACTCCAAGACATCGAGAACGCTCTGGCAAACTCCAGCATCGGCGTGGTCGAAGCACAAGAACGCAGACAAGAGATCTTGGACACACATCAGAAGAAGGTCGATGAACTCAAGACTGTGTTTGCGCTCGCGGATCCTGAAAATCACCAACCTAGGGAGGTTCCTGATTATTTGGTAGACACAATCTCATTTGAAATAATGCACGGTATGTGGGACCAGGGTACAAATAGCATAGGTCAATTACCATCAGATGATCCCAATAGCCATCAGGTGGCTTTCCGACTGCTGATGTGCCATTTTCACGCCAGAAACATGCTAATTGTACTAGATCCGGTTACAACGAGGACGGGCCACAGTTACGAGAGAGCGACGCTGCTGGAGCACTTGAAGAACAACCCTACAGATCCGTTGACGAGAGAACCATTGACGGCCAAGGACTTACGGCCTAATGTTGCCTTGAGGCAGGTGCTTGAGGAGTTCTGGAAGACGGCGGGGACGTGGGCTATCGATTGGTAAGAAAGGCATGTGGAGAAGGTCCTCTTCCTTTCTTTTTTCTGGCCTTCATTTCTCCTTCTGCTGTTCCTTGGTTGGTGAGATGCATTTGTTTTTCTTCATATTCTCCTCTTTTTTTCTTTCACTTGTTGGGCATAGCGAAACGGCGTACACTATCCGCATCATACACTCATCTTTCAATGCGCATTCTTTCTGCTATTTTCCTTCTTATATTGTCAGTCTAGTCCTACTGTAATGTTTTGTGTATTTAATCACGAGACAGGATATCATGTCAGCTATTATCTTTGGGCAGTCCATTGAACAGCCCATGTTACATCATCTCTGGCATAATCTATGTATACAAGGATCCCAAGAGAGCCACAAGAATATCTGGTATCCCATCTAGTCTGGGTTTGGCCCCGTGACTGGCATGATGAACGATGTGAAAGACAAGTTCGACGGAACATTGGGCAGTCGCGAGAATCAACAACGGTAAACAGAAATGCAAGTACGAAATGGCCCTCGTGGTAGTTGCATTGCGCCTATCAAAGTAATAACCTTCATTGTACTGGAAATTCAGAAAGCACAGCAGGTTTGTGAGTTGGTGATTGTATTTCTAATGTCATGGGACTGTACATTCCGCATCGCAACTATATTGGACAACACGATGTTTACACAATATTGAAACCCCACGATCATATCTTTGACACCAAAGTGCCATATGACATTCTAATATCAAGTAAAAGTCTTGCTTATCTAAACAAAATGGTCTAAAATACTAGTTCTGTGCTGAGTTCTAGACTCAGCAGTCGAGAGGAGCGACCCCGACTCTAGAGCAACAAGACAAACACCATCACACAATCAAGACAGAAAAACAAGATCAAACTCCTAGCTAGCCATGATTAAACCTAGCTACCGACCAGAAAGAATACCAGGATAAACAAACAAAACTTCAACAGAAATATAAACACGGAAGGTACATTCGCCAATGTACTTCCATCACGTGCCATGGTCCGTCTGATAACATCATCATCCTTCTCGATCTTCTGATGCTTTTGTCACCGAAAACGATTATGCATATATCGATATTCTATTCCCATGGTCTCGCTCACCGGCACGCTAACACAAAGTCACAAGCATGCCGGTAGACGTTTTCATGCTTCCTCCTTAGGTTCTCTTCGCCTAGCCGTTAATACCCCTGGAACTCCCGCCTGTCTTGATACCCGCACAGAGCCCACCTTACCCGCAAAACCCAGTTTGTCAAGGATTGCCCCCTATCCTGCAACAAGCATCCGAGTCTGGAAGAAAGCATGGTTAAGGACAGTGGAGGATCCACAGTTTGAAAAAGGTCTAGAAAGTTGATGTGATGGCACAGAGATAACAACGATGATTTGAGATGTCTGAGGATGAGAACCTTCCTTCCACTTGACGGAGGAACCCAGCCTTGCCGTCACGATGGATGAGGGACGCAACTCTCACTCGAGTATGCTAGAACTACAAGTACAACGAACGCCTGACCAACAGTATCGCCGAGTCTTCCCACCGCCTCGGCTGAAACCACCTCTTCCCTCCCGGCCACACTCAAACAAAGGAAAAGATAAACAAGGAAACAAAACAAAGAAACAAATAGAAACAAAAAGCGTCATCAGGATGCTCGGCCTCGAGAGCCAAGGCCACCCGGGTGCCGTAACGGATGTGCATAACGTCTTTCTTCCGCCCCCTTATCGCTTCTTTCAAGGGGGCGTGAGCGTTTGTCTTTGTCCGTTCGAATCGAGCGGCCTAACAGCTGTCGAGATCGAGATCGATACGCTGATGCCCGTAGTGTGTTAAACACTAGAATGATAAGTGTGATTGAAAGCGATTTGAATGTGATGCTTCAAACGAATAGCGATGGAAGGTGGAACAGAAGATAAGTGTTGTAGAAGCTGGGTTTGAATGAGCAACGCTTCAGAAGCAAACCATGAAATCGACAGGAAAAAGGAAGAGAAGAAACATCGGGGTATACAAGAATCGAAGAAAAAGCGAAAGATGAAGGACAACTCCTAACCAACCCAAAAACATTTCCACCTGGTCCAAATGGTCCGACTCAAAGAGATCGCAAAGGTAAGGAGATAACTGGAATCAAAGATTATCCGGCAAGCAAACAAAGTGAGCATCTTATGCCTCTCGCTCGCGCATGTAGTTCGTAGCCAATCAGTGGCTGTTGCTTTTTTTTTTTTTTTTGCCTTTCTCACCCCTCAGTGGGTGAGATGCCCAGTCCCGCCAGCAGGCTGTAGTGTGAAAGACACCTGTTACTCTTACAAGCTGGCGGGATCGATGGTACCATACTGCACGAAACTCGACATATCAATCTCCTCGCCATGTTGGTTATGTTGATCGTTGGCACCCAAGCTTGGGCTGTGATATAAATCATGGTTCTGGAGATGCGAGGGGTGGTGAGCTGGTGTCGAGAAGTTTGAATCGTGCATCTGAGCAGGCGATTGGTACATCTTGCTGTCCTGGAACATGCCAGTGCCATTGACTTTAGGGGTCTGGTAAAGATTGTGGCCGGGGTCACCATGACCCATGTGAGTAGGCGACTGGAAAGCGATAGCAGAATCTTGGTGCATGGCCAAATGTGCAGGGTTAGGCGACTGTTGATGCATAGGCGTTTCAGTGGGCATGCGGAAAGGCAGGTTCATCTTGTTTGCAGGAATCGGCGAGTTGTAGTCGTAATGGGCGTCTGAGAGGGAAGAGTCGAAACCCAGGTGCTCGTCAGGAAGAGGGCTGTGGAAACCCATACCCATTGACTTGTTGTATACATCGGACGAAAGGCAAAGGGCATCGTCGCTCAGACCATTGTCACCTCCAGGCGTGTTGAAGATGTCATCTGACTGGCTGCGGCCAAGACCTGTAAGAGGTGGTGATTGGTCTGCGATAATAGGATCGCCTCCGCTGAGGCAAGAAACGGGCGTGTTGCTGGTACCGATCATAGCAGATGGGTCGACAGAGAGGAAAGAGCTCGAGTAAGGGGTGTTGAGGTTGGAGTGAGCCATCATGTCGCTGGTAGGACCAGGATTGAAGAAGCCAGGAGTACCGAAATCGCTAGGAGAGTTAAGAGTAGTGGCAGACATTGGCCCAGCGAATTGTCTGAAGTCCATGCCGTAACCGGCAGAAGTATCGATGCTGAGATTGTTGGGACCCATACCTGCCGAGAAACCATGATGATGTTGAGGCTGAGGGGCGAAGATAGCGTTGTCTTGCAGAGGCTGAGCAGGAGTGTTGGGCTCATGCTGAATGAGGAACGAAGGCATAGGGTTGTTTCTGAGCATCGAGAGATCAATGGCAGCAGGCACGGAACGACTGCGCTGTCTCTTGTGACCACGAGGGGCAGGCGGACCCATGAGACCAATGGCGGAGTCTTGGAAGACACCTGAGTGAGGGTGCACCAAGTGATTAGGCTGACTTGCGGGTCTGAAGTTGACAGGCGAGACTGGAGCCGAAGCAGCAGCCATGGCAAAGTGAGTGGGATCGAGCAGTGCGTGGCGGTTCTGGAAAGAGTCGAGAGACACGAGCTTAGCCAATTGACCGCTGAGAGCCTTGGAAGGGCCGCCGAGCTGATGAACCATGACCTTGCTAGCTTGCTGGTCCTCGGTAAAATCACCGCACTCGTAGAAGCCGCCGCTACCTGAGCTGTCCATGTAGAACTTCGGGGGACGGACCAACTCGACCACCAGCGCGCCTAGTCTTTGCGAAGCGCCGTCAGCAGCGCTTGTAACCTCGCCCTGAACAAGGTTGATATTTTTGATCCAAGCGAAAGGGTATTCAATCTTGTAGCCGGCCGAGTCGTTGTTGATGTAGTACGTGACACAGGCCTTTTCTGGTGAGTAGAAGATGATGAGGTCCATCTGGCTCTGGCCAACTCTGCGCCAGGATCCAATCGAGAGCGAGCGGCATGCAAAGTGCTGGATGACTGCGCAGGCATTAGCCATGAATGTAGACATGAAGATCTGATACTCAAACATACCAACTTTACCGCTGCCGGCATCGGAGTTGAGACTCATGGTGCCGGGAGTGTATGCGTAGCCATTGCTGGTAGGGCCCATCAGGTTTGGGAAGAATCCCTTGCCAGACTCGAGCGCTTGCATGGCAAGATGACGGCGCATTGACTCAGGAATGCTCTCGCAGTCCTCGCCATTCTCAATGCTCTTTCTCGCAATGTTCTTGATCTTGGCACGTCTGTCATGTTGTTAGATATGCGGATTGGATGGTTGGATAAACCAAGAAGATCTACCTGTTCTGGAACCAAATTTGCACCGATCTCTCAGTCATGTTGATTTCGTCTGCAATTCTCTCACGGACAGCGGCGGTGGGGGTGGGGTTCTTGTTGAACTCCATTTCCAGGGTGATTAGCTGATCTTGGGTGGCGCGTTGTCTCTTTTGGTTCTTTTGTTGTTGGGTGAGAGTACTCTTGCGCGGTGGCCTTCTTGAAGAAGATCCGTTTGCGGTAAGGGGAGTCGCGGGCGAGGGAGTGCCGGGCGATGTCGAGTCCATTGAACCCATGTCCTTGGAGTCCATGGTGTTTGTGTTGATGATTATAGTAGGCCAAAGGCGAACTTGTGGATGATGTTGATTATAGGCCGCCAATGGCAGATGCAGCTAGGCAATGTCAAAGAAGCAGGCAGTTCAGGCCTAGGCTGATTGTTGTTCTGGGAGTCTTTGTCTGCGTGTCAATCCGTGTGCTCAATCGAGACAATGCCGAGAGCAACAGCTGAAGTTCAAGCACGAGGGTCAAAGAGTCGGATTAGGAAAGATGCAAGGATGCAGTTGTTGGATAGAACAGGAAGGAGTTGACAACCGGAAGGAGTGAGCGGTGTGTCGAAACTGGCCAAAGCAGCGGGTAACAGAGCTAAGAAGCAGAAAGAAGGATAGAGCGTGCGTAGAATTAGGCCGCAGCGTAAGGGAGTGATGAAGCGGCGCACAGGAGCAATAGAAAGGGAAAAGAGAGATGTTGCAAAGGGAAAGGCAAGGATAAAGACGGAGGTGCTTTGGGCAAGAGCGAAACACACACGAGGAAAGAGCGTGCCCTCCCCCCTTTGAGACTGACGGCTTCGTCGACGAGTCGGAGCAAAGTCAAGCACAAGCACAGGCGCCAAAACCGCGCGAATCACGTTTGAAACGCACGAGGCAGGCACGACCCACCTCGACCATGCCGCTTCGGGCTGCGACCTCCACGGCCGCTCGTCTGTTTTCTGACTTGTTCCAACCGCCCGACCGATGTGCAAGAGGTGATGTTCCCCTTGTGCCGTCATTGGCGTTGAACATCTGTCGTCGTCGACCTCTCATATCTACGCGTCCAGCTGTTGATATCGCACTTATCAAGGCTGTGCCTTACGAAAGCCAATGTGCATCGTCTTCAGACACACGAACTCCTCTTCCTCGGTCCAACCACTGTAAATAGCTGCTCAGTTGCCGCCGCCAGCCGTCATGCTCCTCCACCTTCCTGCCAATGCCAGTCGCGCATGTCGCGAGACGACTGCCTGCCCTGCATGCATTCAATGCATTGTGCCGTAGGTTAACTTGGCTCCTCCGCGACTCGGTCAGCTTCTCGCTGCCTTGGCGACCAACTCGCGCGCCCCCATCCCCGTGCCCTGCTAGTCCGCGAGTAGCAGTCCACTGTCGTGTCTGTGTCCTCTACTTTGGCTGCTCTCGACCGCATATACGGCACGACTAGACCTATATTCTATAAAGACCACAAGGTCGCATAGAGGCATGCTCTTTCCGCGAAGGCCATCTAGACACAACGCCATACCCATCTTCCGGACCACACAAGCTGCGACGACGTTCTGCTATCTTTCTACCATGGTCGATGCCTCGATTGTTTGTCGGCCGTATCTCCGTTTTGGTCTTAGCTCTTTCTTACTCCCCTCTGCTGCATGCTGAACCGACGTCACAAAGCGCCGTGCTCGACCGGGTGTTGGTGCTCTTCGGACTCTGGCTCGCTGACCTGATCGGCAAGTGTTTTGTCTTGGCCCCCTGACCCCTGTTCTCGTGGCTTGACGATCCTGAGAGAAAACGCAGGCACCATTCAGGAACACCCGCCGCCAGCATGCACGAGCCTTCAACGTCGGACCCACACAGGAAGCTCGAGGATGCCAACGGTCGGGGCAAAACACTAGCGCAGTGCGCCGCAGAGACATCGGAGTTTTACCGTCCGGGTCGCTGGATCTGCGTGCAACAAGAATATATTAATTAGGTGACTACGGAGTATTGTAACTTACTTCCCCAGCAAACCAAGCCGAATCTGCGTGGTACAAGTGCTTCGCGTTCTTGACTGTTTATTCAAGTTGTTTTGGGTGAAAATTTGTGTTTCTGCTGGTAGCGGGCTCGCTGGACCGAATCATGGATACGAGTGTTGGTAGACTTTCTATTTTTGCTTCATATATCTTTAGCGTCGCTTCTTTGTACCTTCGAAGGTTCCTCCAGGTCTCGAAACATCATGATTCATAAAGGTACCCTCGAGGTATACTTCTCGAACTGATATGTCGAATGATTCGGTACTCGATCTGTACCGTAGCTACTGTTTGCGCCTTGCTGTGTTTCGACACACATACGATGTCATCACGGAGCAAAGTCTGGTTTCGCATATTGGCAGGAGTGTTCGGCCGGGAAGATGAAACACCACGCTCCCGTGGAGAAGATGTACAAACCCGTTAGCCTTTTCTTATCTGACGTCCTTTCTACAAGTTCTCGTTGCTGAGTCTATCTTACCAAGTCAGGAACGCGGAAGACTACATATTTGGAAGACGCTCAAGATGCAACCAGTGGAAGTATCACTCAAATATGCACTCCATGAATCGCGTTCACCTCAAGGCTGCTTCTTATGAACTCTCATTCAGCATCCCGCTCACGAGCCGACGCGCTGAAGTCGAGTTAACAATCTGCCGGATAAGGCGCTTGGTATCAAGTTCCACTCTGTGTCAAGGCCGCGCTAGAACGTTCTCCCACCATTCTACTGCCAACATCTCAGCCTTGTCCGAAAGGCCACCATCGTAGATTCTGTCAGCCCTCTTGTCGCACCATTATCCATTACGCACGCTTCTATGATTGGCGTTGCCATATGATGCCCAAGGTGTATGCTACCCGAGCCCTCACTGCAATCCAGAAGGAGACGCTCCTGCCGATGTGTTTGGCTGAGAACGGATAGGGCTGCCAACTCTCCAGCATGCTTGTGGGTCACTGCCACAAGTCGTCCAGAGAGCCATTCTGAAATCATGGTGAAGCATGCATGGAACTGCTTGCCTATACATCTTGAGATCTGAAAATGATCGCTAACAACTTGAGATTTGTCTACATCGATGTCGTGATGTAAACACTCGGACTACGGACGGCCCGCTCGAAGCGAGAGTGTATGGCCCTGTCAGACGACTCGTCGACTTCGCGAGTAATGCCTGTTCGCCGCCATCATGATATACGCAATCATGTCGCCGTCTGTAAATTTGAGTCGAGCTGTCGTTGTCTTCCGTTGCATGACATGTGGAGGGCACAATTTTGGACGTCCGTTATTAACATGCTCTGTGAATGAGAACGGCTCGAAGAAAAGTCTCGTCTCCCACCACACGACTTGTAGGATGCACGAGCCTCATGCCATAGCCATAATGCTCGGTCAGACGGATCTCTGTAGGCGATTCGAGCCTTTCCCCGGATCTACCATTTTGTGATATCCATGTGCAAGAAGACGTCCTTGTTGCCGAATGGCCTCCGCGGCTTCTTCTGGGAGGGGTGAGATGTTCATCGACAGTGTGGTACAGAGCACCCGAAAGCACCAGAACGTTGGATGACTCAAGTTGCGGTAACTCGCATGGCATGGAAAATAGAGCGCCTCGAGCCTTTGTTGGGGCCAATGACTTCCAGTAGTGCCATGGCGCTCGGTGATCATGCGAGGACATACAAAGAGCTCCACCATCATCTTGGTCAGGTGACATCCAGTTCCACAGGGGATGGGAATGACTGGTCGAGCTGAAGAATCTTTTGCCTAGGCCAGTCAAGGTGGAAAGCTAGAGTTGGATCTAAGAAAGAAGCGACGTGCTGGAGAATAGCTGAAGGCCATCGTTCCAGCCACCAAGTGTTCGATCTCAGCCTCATCAACGCAGCATAATATGCCAACACAAGTAGAGCCATGGAGTTCCGGTCCGCAAGCATGTTGAGAAAGTGTGCGCTTACGTCTACAGGCCACATTTGAACATACATAGGCCCTGGAACATCCTGTCGATGCGTCTCGTTGATAGCCATGTAGAAGAACAAGAGTTCAAGAGCATCCAGGCAAGAATTTGCTTCGTCATCGTGGCAATTCTGTATGATGACATTTCGCAAGATCGGATACACAGGGTAAGTATCGTCTAGCGTAGCTTTGAGTGCATTGTAGTCGGGAAGCGCAATAACCTTCTTGACAGAGTCCTTGTGCTGGAGTACACTCCATGCTTGACTTAGGATGGTCTTGATGCCTCTACCAAGGTGGAAAGAATTGAGCAATTCGTCAACCGGATCACGGGCCAAACCAAGACCACGGGGGTCATAGGCGGGTTCAGCAAGCGCAAATATAGAAGTGATGGCAGCAAAGCCGAGGATGGCTTGGCTGTGTTCAGCCGTCACATCTATGATGTGAGGCCGTGCCTGAGACAGAGCAGCTTGTTGATGAGCAGCTGCTCTAGAAAGTAGTTCTGGCCGATGAGGCTGTTCGGAGTAGAGGTGCAGCGCTGCCAAAGCCAAGTTTGAATGCATCAAGTAAGGAAATCGGAAAGGCAGTCCGCTTTCTTCCTTGTCAGGTTTTGAGTCCGGCGTGATAGAGTATTGAGTACTTGTAAGGGCCTGATGGAGTAGCTCAAGATCTGCCATAGGCAATGGTGACACCGTGTCACCATTGTGGTTGGTGATATTGTGTGAGATGGCGTTGAAGACCTTGGTGTTGGCAGACACGTCCGAAGCAGGACCCTGAGATGTGGTGAAGCTGCATTCGACATCTCGTTTGGTACACCCACCACATGAAGGTTTCCCTTCATCGCACTATGTTCACATCAGCTATGCTTAGTCCAGCACTGGAGGCAATGAGACCTTATAGTGGCGTTTCTTGCAGTTTTCGCATCCGTGACGCGATTTTTTGTGATTTCTTCTCTGCCGCGGTCCAACAGGTCCGCCTCTCATTGTACATAATCAAGACGTAGATGCACAGTACCTGAAGGTCGAAGTTTTGGGAAGAAGCAATGTTCAAACGAGAATTGAACGAGATAGTGACGGATTCAGATAGTGGCGCCCATAGCTTTATGACCCCCACTAACTCTATGGTCAGAGATCGCATCAATCCACCACTAATCAAGGTATAGAAGACCCTTTCTGAATGCGTGGGTAGCATCGAATGCGTCTGAGTTCATCTTCAAAACACAGCAGAGCTATGCCCAAAGTATCATCAAGCCTCTCCACAGACGCATGTCAGATGGAAGGCTCATGAAGCTGGGAGCGTCCTGATCGTAGCCCTAGTTTGTCAAGCCAGGTTTGTACCATACGGGTCTGAATACGCGATTGACGCTTTCCATGACACTTGGTGTTATTTTCGATGCAATTGCGCATACTGCAAGATTGTATCTCGGTGTATATCGGTCGCTAGTATGGGGCTCTGCGTATGGTACACGCACGAGCGGAAGACACATTTAAGAAGACGCCTTCCTTCTTATGAATTCACACCACCAGTTCATTCGAAACTCATCGTTACCTTGTTGGGTCATTTACTTACGCTTGTTTCCCTTCTCTCCAAGACATTTGACACACGGAACTCTGCTCCTGTATACTTCAACCAAGATTACTCGACAACATGGCTCTCGCTCCAACCAATATCGATCCTAACCATCTGGTTTTGTACGCATATACACCAAGTGCTGCTGCTGCTAGCACATTCATGGGGATCTTTGGTATCGCAACTGTCGCTCACATATTTTATCTTCCCAAGTTGCGGCAATGTTTTTTCATCCCGATGATCATTGGTGGTATCATGGAAGTTGGAGGCATGTACGGTCGATTCTGGGGACACAGCAGTAAAAACGACTTCAGAGCGTATGTTTTACAAGCTCTGCTTCTCACCCCTGCGCCAATCTTTCTCGCGGCAACCATGTACATGACACTCGGCAGAGTCATCGTTGCTCTGGATGCTGACAAGAGCCATACTCTCATCCGTCCGCGCTGGCTGTCGAAGATCTTCGTGCTGTTTGACATAGTCTGCTTTGTTGTCCAGATTGGCGGTATCGGCATGCAAAGCACTACTTCGTTGTCAGTACAGAAGACTGGCCGTACGGTAACCATCATCGGCTTGGTCATCCAACTTGTCGTTTTCGCCTACTTCATGATTGTGGCTCTTGTCTTTCATAGACGAATGAACGCTCGCCCTACCACCATCTCAATTCACCACAGCATCCATTGGGTTAGGCATTTGCGGATCATGTACATGACAAGTGTTCTAGTACTCATCAGAAACATCTTTCGTGTCGCAGAGTATGTCGAAGGCTCAGACGGTCCTACTGGGCACTCAGAAGTGTACCTCTACATTTTCGATTCGACGTTGATGGCAGGCCTTATGTGGGCATTCGTCATTGTACACCCTGGCAGACTTCTCAGAGCTATCAAGAAGCTGAAGGGTCGTTGTTCTCTGGAGAATGCGGAGGGAGAGAAGCTCGTGGCTCCAAACGCAAACTAGCGGTCGAGTGCTTGAGAGGAATGAGAGCAAGGTTCTTCGGCTTCGTGATTGAAGAAAAGCATGCTTGCTTTCTACAACCTAGATTTCTTTTGTCTCGTTCCTTTTCTTTTGTTCTTGTGTTCTTCTGTTCTTCGTTAAGTAATGGCTTAAATTGCTTCTCAGCATATGCGAATATACAAATCTGGTGTCGCCATGATATTTTGTGTCAATAGAGAGGTTGTGTACGTCGGGTTAAGTACGAATGTGATATCACGTTCATGAGGAAGGTGTGATTGGTGCGGCGTCAGCATCCGTCAGCATCAACCGCATTGGGTGGAAATTGCTCGAGAGACGCGACTTCCTCCAAAACGCGGGGACTTGTTCAACACGCGTCGCTGTGCCATCATTTGCCTGCTCTCTATCACAACGACAAGTATCAGCAAAATGCCTGCCGCCAAGGTCAAGGACGTACAGCCGAATAAGCGTGTGCTCGTCGACGCACCCTCATCCCGCCAGAGTATCCAGAACGATAGTCCTTCAAAGCGCCGGAAGCTCAATGGCCAGTCCAAGAACTTCAAGACACCAGGCGGTCCCGGCTCTAGTCAAGTCAAGAGCCAGTTCGAAGAGGAGGTCCTTGAGAAATTGACACAAGACATCGATGACCTCAAGCAACACAATGCCGAGAAAGACCAACAATGGGCCCGACCGAGTCTGGACGACTTCGACGAAACAAGGGACAGTTTGTGCTTCCAGCAAATCGAAGCCGAGGAAGGTACTCTTCATGGAGGAAAGACCTGCGTCAAGTTGTTTGGTGTCACTGAGGTAACTCCTCCATTGTCTGCGCTCGCTGTTGGCAGAGGCTAACCACATCAACTTAGACTGGCCACTCAGTACTACTACACGTTACCGATTTCATGCACTATCTCTACGTAGCTGCGCCATCGTCATTCCAACAGAGTGACTGTGAGCCGTTCAAGGCCTACCTCGAAACCCATCTTGCCCAACATCAACCTGCCATCTATTCGGTACAGATGCTCCTTCGCGAGAACTTGTATGGTTTCCAAGGCAATGTGAAGAGTCCCTACCTCAAAATCACCGTCACCGACCCCAAGTATATCAACAAGCTGAGGACTTCGATCGAGAGCGGAAGTGCCAACTACAAGGGTCTCTGGAAAGGTGCCGATGGTGGTGTCCTAACCTTTGACAACATCCAATACGTGCTCCGCTTCATGATCGATACAAAGGTACGCCGGAGTTGCAGAAACCTATCAGACATGTTCACTGACAAATACAGGTCTCCGGAATGTCTTGGGTCGAGACTCCAGCATCGAAATACACCTTGGTCCCCGCTCGTGACAGACACTCTAACTGTCAAATTGAAGCCTTCTGCCACTACAGAGATCTTATTGCTCACCCTGCCGAAGGAGAATGGGCCAAGATGGCCCCTTTGCGAACTCTCTCGTTCGATATTGAGTGCGCTGGTCGCAAGGGTATCTTCCCAGAGGCTAATATGGATCCTGTCATCCAGATTGCGAACGTTGTTACAAGATATGGAGAAGACAAGCCATTTGTGCGTAACGTTTTCTGCTTGGACACATGCAGTCTGATTGTAAACACCCAAATCTTCGAGTTCGCGGATGAGGACAAGATGTTGATGGCCTGGCGAGACTTCCTGGAGAAGGTAGATCCAGACGTCATCATTGGTTACAACATTGCAAACTTCGATTTCCCTTATCTGCTGGACAGAGCGAAGCACCTCAAGGTTGGAAAGTTTCCGTTCTGGTCAAGACTGCGAAATGTCCAGTCCGTTGCAAAAGACACCAACTTCTCCAGCAAGCAGATGGGCAACAGAGATACAAAGGCTACCAACACCAACGGGCGTCTGCAGCTCGATCTTCTTCAACTCATTCAGAGAGACCATCAGCTCCGAAGTTACACACTCAACTCTGTGTGCGCACACTTCTTGAACGAGCAAAAAGAAGATGTTCATCACACCATGATCACTGAACTGTTCAACGGTACTCCTGAATCACGACGAAGACTGGCGGTCTATTGTTTGAAAGATGCTTACCTTCCACAACGCCTCATGGAGAAACTCATGTGTCTCGTCAATTACACAGAGATGGCCAGAGTTACGGGCGTGCCGTTCAACTACCTTCTGTCTCGTGGTCAACAAGTCAAGTTCATCAGTCAGCTTTTCCGAAAGGCACTAGAGCAACAGCTCGTCATTCCTAACCTTCGTAGTGAAGGAACGGAGGAACAATACGAAGGTGCCACAGTCATCGAACCCACCAGAGGCTATTACGACGTGCCCATTGCCACCCTCGATTTCGCGTCACTATACCCAAGTATCATGCAAGCCCACAACCTGTGCTACACGACTCTTCTCAACAAGAACGCCGTTGACAAGCTAAACTTCAAGAAAGATGAAGACTACATCGTCACACCAAACGGCGATCTCTTCTGCACGGCAAAGGTTCGTAAGGGTCTTCTCACACAAATTCTGGAAGAACTTCTGGGTGCCAGAAAGAGAGCCAGAAAGGAGTTGGCTGTCGAGAAGGACCCATTCAAGAAAGCTGTCTTGAACGGTAGACAGCTAGCTTTGAAGATCAGTGCAAACAGTGTTTACGGTATCACGGGTGCTACAGTTGGAAAACTGCCCTGTCTTGCCATTGCCTCGAGTACGACTTCATATGGTCGTCAGATGATCGAGAAGACCCGAGACGAGGTTCAGAAGCGATACACTATCGCTAATGGATACAGTCACGATGCTGAGGTTATCTATGGTGACACCGATTCAGTCATGGTCAAATTTGGGCCGAAAGATCTTGCAAAGGCCATGGAGTTGGGCGAAGAAGCGGCTACCTATGTCTCCTCCAAATTCATCAAGCCTATTAAGCTGGAATTCGAGAAGGTCTATTTTCCTTACCTTCTTATCAACAAGAAGCGTTACGCCGGTCTCTTCTGGACGAACCCTAATAAATGGGACAAGATGGACAGTAAAGGTATCGAAACTGTCCGAAGAGATAATTGTCGTCTCGTACAGACTGTCATTGAGACAAGTCTGCGAATGTTGTTGATCGATCGCGATGTTCAGGGTGCCCAAGAGTAAGTGATGCTCAGATATGCTGCAGTTCTTTCACTAACAATTCGCAGTTTCGTCAAAGAGACCATCGCTGAGCTGTTACAAAACAAAGTGGATATGTCCAATCTGGTGATCACCAAAGCGTTGACCAAAAATGACTACGCTGCCAAACAGGCTCACGTTGAGCTTGCCGAGCGTATGAAAAAGCGCGACGCAGGTTCTGCTCCCGCGCTTGGTGATCGTGTAGCGTATGTCATGGTCAAGGGTGCTGCTGGAGCAAAAAACTACGAGAAGTCCGAGGATCCTATCTTCGTGCTGGAGAACAACTTGCCCATCGACACTAGATACTACCTTGACAACCAGCTTGCCAAGCCTCTTGGTCGTATTTTCGAGCCCATTCTAGGTGAGAAGAAGGCAGGTCAACTCCTGACTGGTGAGCACACACGTTCCATCAGTGTTGCTGCTCCAACCATGGGTGGCTTGATGAAATTTGCCAAGAAAACCGAGACATGTATGGGTTGCAAGAAACCTCTGACTGGCAAAGACGAGAAGAACGGTGCTGTTTGCGAGAACGATCGTGACCGTCTCGGCGAGTTGTACCAGAAGACGTTGAGCAAGGTTGCCGAACTCGAAGTCCGCTTTGCTCGACTCTGGACGCAATGCCAGAGATGCCAGGGCAGCATGCACAACGAAGTCATTTGCTCCAGCAGAGATTGCCCCATCTTCTACATGCGTATGAAGGCCAAGAAGGATGTCGAGGACTCTGGCAAGGAGCTTGTTCGCTTCGACAACGATGGTGCTTTGTGGTAAGGCGAGAGAGAAGCTCTATTCGAACAAGGCGTTCATGGCGATATGGGATACAATGCATTAAGTTACTTTCTCGGGAAGAAGGGGATGGAAGCAGGCACAAGCAGTATAATGACGTGAGCAGAAACAAGCATCAGCGTTGTAACGATGTATAGCTATCACAAGCTTTCAATAGCGTAAACATGTCAAGGTCAACAACTCCTCCTTCTTGTTTTCATGCCACCTTACTGTATCTCTTCAGCGAGACCGGATGGTTCTCCTTAGCGAACGAAGCTGTAGTAAGGCAAGATGGGATTCAATCATGAGTACATGCAAAGTCCAGTGTGTTATCGAAGAAAAGGAACGCGGTTGAATCACTTGAATTTCTACAGAGCATACCCAAAGATAAAAACAAGGAAACGGACTTCTTCGCTCGCAACCAGAAAAGATGAACTCGATACAGATGGGAGTAGCAACAAAAGGGATAAGAAAAGCAGATGCAAACAAAACACACTGACAAGACAAGTAAAAAAGACCGCTTTCCCTTTCTTTACACCAAAACGCCTGCTTGCAAGATCCGGAAGTAGCGAACAACAACAAAAGAAAAAGAGCGATCAAGAAAAACAATGCTTCCCTTCAAGCCCCAAAACACAAAGGGAAAACCAAAAAAGAAACCAAAAACTTCCTACAGCATGTGCGGTCCCGTTCTTTCGACATTTCTCCTCTGTGTCTCTCCTCCTTTGACACTTTTGAGCCCGGGTTGTTGAACTCCTGAGCTTTTTGTTTTTTTTCGCGGTTTTCTTTTTCGATCGCTCAGATGCACACACACCAATTTCTTCCAAGCCTGATTTTATGTTTCTTCTTGCCCACAAGAATGATGCGATTCCTTTCCGGAATTCATCGTTCCTCGAGGGCGAAGTATATCGAAAGCAGTTGTAGACAAGGTCGAAAGAGCGGTGAGCGGTTAAGGATGCAAACAGAAAACGAAAAAAGAACGCACAAGGGTGCAAGCTTTCCTTTTTGATGAAAACAGAGTATCAAAAACAAAAGCGATCGCGCCCCTCCGAAGACATTCCCAATTTTTTTGCTCAAAAAGGTCCCCGGGTCGTTGTAAGTATTATGTATGGAATGTATAACAGTAATGAAAAGAGATACAAGGGATGTTGGTTTTATGGCCCCGAAGTCCGAACATAGCGATCGGACAGTGCAGTGCGGACGATCCTTGTGGTATTCCCTTTCTCTTCTTTCGACTTCCCTGAAGCGCTGCGTAAGATTCGTAGAGGCGGTTGAGAGAGTAAGGATGTGAAAGATACAGAAGAGAAGTTGGAGGGAGGAGAGGGATAGATGAAAAGGAGGATGGTGGACGAGATGGCATGACGCCTCATCGGAGAAAACTGGGTGTCTAGCCGCAGCACAGTGCCTTGAAGAATTTCGACATTCCCGAAGGCTTCTGCTCGGGCTGCTGCTGTTGCTGCTGCTGCTGCTGAACACGCTGTGCCTGAGCTGAAGGCTGAGTTGTACTTTGCCTGCTAGGTTGGGTGTTTTGCAGACGTCCGGGGAGGTTACCAGAGCTGTTAGCAAATTGCGCAGCGGTAGATCCCTCTGGCGGGGCAAGGTCACCGCCTTGGCTAGTTCTCTTCTGGGCGTAGTCCTGGCTGTAGTGGCGGTTGGTGCCCGACTGACGCTGTGCTTGGGCAGGGGATCTGACGGCACCAGGCTTGGGAAGCTCCTGCTCGAGACGACCTGGGGGAATGGGTGTCTTGCTGGCACGGTTGGCATGGACGTCACGAGCCGAAGTGTTGGCAACATTGTTGTGGTGGGCATGTAGGTGGGCCTGGCTGGGGTGTTGCTTCATGGCTTCCCAGCCCTTGCCGTTGTTCAGCTTCATCCAGTCGTACTCTCCATCCTCAACCTCGCCACTATTCTTCAATGCCTGGGTGAAAAGATCGCGCAAGTAGTCGTAATCGGGCGTGTCTTCGAAGCCAAGGTTGCGAACGTATGACAGGTACTTGTTGAACTCCTCTGGAGACGTGTTAGCAACAGCATGCATGCCTGGGATGTGCTGTTAGCTACTTACCAGGGAAGCCCTCACAGAGGTCCTTGATGGCAGTTGTCTGCTTCTTCTCGCCAATCTTCTCGTATTTTTGCTTGTTGGTAGCAGCCTTCAGACCCTGCCAAGGCAGACCGCCGCGGAGGAAGTACATGAAGACGTGGCCCAGAGCCTCGAGGTCATCACGACGACTCTGTTCACGACCCAGATGGGTGTTGATGGACATGTAACGAGCTGTTCCGCTGAGTGACTTGCGCTCACGGTATGGAATGTGTTGCTTCGTCTTTGGGTCACGGTATTGCTTGGCCATGCCGAAGTCGACGACGTGGATAACGTTGGCAGCCTTTGTTCCAGGACGACCGATGAGGAAGTTGTCAGGCTTGATGTCACGGTAGATCAGGTTCTTCTCGTGGATGGTTTGTACGCGCGACAGCATCTGCTTGGCGACCATGACGACGGTCTTGGTCGAGAAGCGACGGTTGCAGTGGTCGAACAAGTCCTCGAGCGAGGGCCCTAGCAAATCGATAACGAGAATGTTATGCAGGCCTTCTTGGCCAAAGTAGTAGACATTGGGAATGCCGGCTGCGTGCATTGTTAGAGTTGGTTGAACGGAGGGCGGGCGATGATGGGATTAGGACTCACGGCATCCTACGAGGATCTTGTAGGTGCGGTACTCGTCACGGAGCTGAGGAGCGTCGCTCTTACGCGGTTCCTGCTGGAATTAGGACTGGAAAGCGAGGATGGGGAGGCTGGAGTGAGGACGCACGAATTTGATGGCGACCTGGGTGTTGTTCAACAGGTTGGTGCCCTCGAAGATGACACCAAAAGAACCCTCGCCGATCTTCTTGCCGACGCGGTAATGCACGCCGACGACGTTGGATGATGAAGACGACATGTTGTGGGTGACGGCGTGGACGTGCCGAGCGTGTCAAGTCGCGGAGGTGGTCGTGGTTAATGTCGGTCCAAGACTTGTCGATTGGGGGTGGAGGAATATTTGCACGAGGCGTCTGCAGGCGCAAAAGACGCCGATGGAGATGGAGTCGATCTGGGAGCTTTGCAGAGGGATTGGAAAAGAGGGAGGTTGGGTGTTACGGCGAGCACGGGGGGACAACAGCCTTCAACGACGGCGGAACGGGCAGGTAGGACTCGGTGGGCACAACAGAATGGCAGCGACAGTGACAACAGACGACAAGCGCACCGGACCGTGGGAGCGCTCGCAGACGGGCAGAGCAAGAGAATGCGGTGTGGATGGATAGTACAGTCAATAGGCCTCCAAGGTAGGTCAAGAGTGTTGTTGTCGGGCCTTGAGCCAAGAATCGACTTCGGCTGAGTCGCCGCGCCCCTTAGACTTCGTAAGAGCGCGCGCTAGCCACCACTTAACATGGAAACACCAGAAGCCCAGACCCTTGCCACGAAAGAGCCCCCGACTATTCCTCACCACAGAACTCGTTGATCCCTTGCTTGACAGCTCCAACATCAGACAAGTCCACATCAATTCGTCCGTCCTGCTGTTCCCACTCAGCTTGCCCACATCTTGTCACGTCTTCTGCAAGTAGCACACGACGACGCTCGCAACGCGCCTAATCTATTTTGTTGCCGCACGATCCTCTAGGCTAGAGTATCCGTCTCAAATTTCGCTTGTGCTCCAACCAACTCGACCGACCCTCGAAATTCCCTTTCGCTGAATGACCCTATGCTGGGCCATGCCCTGTTATGTAGCTATGCTCTGACTACGCCATTTGTACATCGCCGTCACCTGCAGTCTGCTGCTCTTTGTCTGACTCGCTTCCCGCACCGTCATCCGCCATCTGTGCGTCCAACTGAGTCTCGGCACCGTCGTTTTCAGCTGCCTTCAACGTCTGTTTCAGTTGTTGCGCAGCTGCCTCCTCTTGTGCACTTGCCACTGCCTCCTCTTCCAGCTTCTTCTTAGCTTCCTCTACACATACTGCATGCCAGCGATCCGCGTTGCACTTTTCGATCAGCTCCTGCAACTGCCGGTCTTGAATCAGATTGTCGTGCATGATCGGGTCACGAAGCTCTTCGCCTGGGAACCTGCTTTGTAGCTCTCCTGCTGTACATCCTGCACCCAGCGTCTCGCTAGGTGTCATCATGCGGATGCCTGAGCCTGGATGGAACAATGCTATTTAAAATGTCAGCCGAATTCTTGTCTTTCACGGGTTTAAACTTACAAAGCTCCAGTCCACGCATCATTGTTTGGCACGCAAAAGTGTCTCTGATGTGCCTGGAAATAAGCTTGTCCGTTCGCTTTCTTGTGTTGTTGATAAACTCCCAGTCGTCTTGCAGGTAGCATCTCTTCCAAATCATGCGGAGGTTGGTCTCGAATCGAGCTTCTTCCATTCTCGACTTGCCAGCTTCCAGCACTTGCAACGCCATCAAGAACTGCTTGCCAATGATGTTGACCTCAGAATCTTCACTTTCCTTTGTGTCCATGAGCGTCAAGATGTCGATCATCTCCTCTACTGACAGAGCCTCGTTCCTCAGCATGTGCATGAGTGACGCCTCAAGCAACCCATACAATGCTGGAGTCTTGAGCTGGAGGTATGCAGCATAGGTATCGCATGCTAGTTGAACCTCCGCCTCGATATCGACTGCCGCATACAGGATATATTGCAGATGCTGTCTAATGGCTTCTTGTGTGTTGACCACCGTCAAGTCGTCATTGAGTCGTTCCTGATTTCCTTTGGCGCCCTTCTCCTCCATCGCGGCCAAGGATGTCAACTTTGCGAGTGAGAGCTCAACTTTCTTGTTCCAGAATTTAACCTCTTTCTCTTCGGCCAGAGTTGTCAATGTTGTTGAAGCTTCTTGGAAATCACCTTCACGGAGTACGTCGTTGATCCAGGACAGTCGACCACGAGCCTTCTCGGCTCTGAGGTAACGAGTAAGCGGTTCCCTGAAATCCTCGGCTTCCTTCAATAAACCATAGCTGCGGCGACTGGAAAGATGATTATCGAAGAAAGCATTTGCCCACTCTTCGCCGAACGTTCTGAAGTAACCTTCCACCTTGGCCTGCAGTTTGTTCATGTTGGCCTGAGTCTCCGTCCTATCGTGAGAAACAGTGTTAGGATCGTTCAGGATGTTGGACATGAACTGAGATTCTTCAATGACCAGCTGCACGAGCGTTTGCATATCCCTGTATTTCTCAGCGATACTGATACCAGCGGCAGACTCGCCAATCCTATTGAGAGAGCGCAAGTGGTGTGCTCGGGCTTGTTCGAAGATTTTCCCAAGGCTGATGGCATAGCTAGGGCTATTCTGCTCGTTGTGTACCTTGCTATAAGCGATGCGCTCTCTATAGCAGAGGCAAAGAACGTTGACCATGCGAACATTTTCACTGACAACTTTGTCGACAGTCGCTACGTCCGAAGTTTTCGATTCGTCACCGAAGGAGTTGACTGCGCGTTCGCGCGAGATGTCGATAAATCTGTTCAGCGACTTGAGTACTTCGTACTGTGAGGTCCAGGGCTCTATAAGCTCCTCATAGCCTTCTTCCAGAACGCCGTCATCAAACAGAGTCAGATCCATGCCGTAGACCTCAGCATTTTCGGTGCGGAACTTGAATACAGCATCGTAAAGGCTGAACAAGATATCATTCGCTTCGCTGATCAGCTGCATTATGTTCTTAGACTTGCCATCCTCGTGAACGTTGTTGATCATCAGTAGCACAAGGTTTCGCAATTTGTCAATGTTGGCGACCTCCTCAACGAACCAAGATCTCATGGAGTCAGCATTGACGTCGATAGACTGTTGCTTAGACTGAGATCTGTAGTACGCTTGGATGACAATAGGTAGCAGAGTAGACTTGGACGAGCGTTCCTCGCAAGCAATCCAGATGGCTTGTGCGGCGGCTAGCTTCTCTGCATCGAGCAGTAACCTCCACGACGTCGGTCTTGATACAGGAGGATAGTCGCTACGAAGGTGGAGAATCAGAGCACGAATAGCTTTGATGCGATTCTGAAGATGAGCCTCCATGGATGAAGTGAGTGGGGGAATGAAGTGCGAAGTTGAGCGCAAAATCTCAGCACTAATGGATAATGCAGCTTCTTCGGTTTCTTCAATGTCGTAGCGATCGTATGGTCTGCGAGAAAAGTCGAGGACGTTGTCGGACATAGTTCCGTAGAATATCGCTTGTTCAATCTTGGTCTTTATCGAAGAGTGGGATGCATTCGTCTGGGTAGCAGAGATGCGAGCCAGGCCATGACCCTTGATAAAGATGGCACATGAAGAAGTGCCCTTCGTATCGATCAAGTCTTCTTCACAAGCCCCTTCGATCGTGACGTGTTTGTCCACTCTGAGACGTATGACATCTTGGAATGAACTCGATTTTGTGATAGAGGCGACTACGAATTCGCGTTCAAAGACGACGAAAGCAGTATGTCCAGGCTTGGGCAAAAGTAGTCGTGGGCGAGATGTAGCTGGCGAGTCAGGCGATACGGTATTGATTCGGATGATACCATCAAGGCGAGCGCCGTCTTGCGTCTCCATAGTCACTTGAGCCATGGCGTACGAGGGAGACGAGGCAGGACCAGCCTGAACAAACAAAACCAATTGCAGGGGAGCGTCAGGAGCCGAAGAAGCAGGAGTAATGGCCATGTCGAGCAAACTGATGATGTTCTCACCCAACGACATGGCCAATTCGTTTTGCAAGAATTGACGAAAGTCGAAGGCACCTCTGAATGTGGGTTGGCCGGACCAAGCCAGGTGCCAGGTATAGATTTGACCAGTCTCGGTGGCGGCAATCGCCTGTATCTCGCGTCTAGCAGGAAGCGGGCGGGTGCACACTGATACGATATCACGTTTCCAAGGACCGACTCCAAGGACATTCTTTAAACTGCCAAACAGACCGCCACTACTAGCTGCCTCGGTCGAACGTAGGAAATGTGCTGAGATCTTTGGTCTGCCTTGGTCATCGATCAGACTCATCTGAGCAATTCGGCCAGAACTGAGGGTAACTATGAAACCAGCATGGTCTGCCGAGTCCAGGCGAATGACGGTTTCTCCGCCAGATAGGGAGCCGATATTCCCACTGACGGCTGTGTTTTGCTGGTTGAACAAAGTCAATGACTCGGCTGTGTCGATGTTTTGCCAGTATGTGACATTTCCGGTGACGGCAGAGATGACTACTAGGCCAATGTCCCGTGTGGGCGATGTGACAAGGGCGGCGAGTGGAAGTGGATCTGCGGAGCGGGCTGGTCGAGGGACGTCGAATGTCTTGGGATGTGCAACGGGAGACGGAGAGGCATAATCCCAGATGTAGGCGCGTTCGCGGGTGACAGCTAAAGCGAGAGGGGGTGATGAAATGGTAGATGCACGGTAGTCTGGGCTGCGGTCAGACAAGATGAAGGATGGGTCGTCGGAGGAGAGGTTTGTACCGCTGGCGCTGTTTCGCAGAATGTCTGGTGTGCTCGGAAGATGGCGCACACTGTACTGATCTGTTTGCGCCTATCATGAGGTTAGCGATTGGAGCCAACAAGATGGTTGACGAGAGGCAATACCAAGAGAGTGCTGTTGTCGCTCTTTAGCGTTCTCTTGTGACGCGTTCCAGCATCTCCATTACGCGAGAACGAGGCAGAGGACTGGACGGCGAGTGCACTCAGCCCGCTACGAAGAGACTCTGTCGTGTCGAGGGGCAGCGGGGCATCGACGGGTTTGTTGGTCAATTTGCGTATCTTGCGCTGAGGGCCGTTCGGGCTGTTTGAGCCTTCGGTGATTCGAGGTCGTCGCTTTGGATTGCGCACAGCGCTGCGGCGCATGCTGTCGCCGCCATCTGTCGTCGTTGTCATAGACATGGCCAGGGGTTGTGAATGAGTGGAAGGTGGCTCGCGTATGGCGAGAATAATTCTTGACTTGTTTTGATGATGATGGCTGGGTAGAGCTTAGCTGGGGTGCTAGCAACGCCCGGAGCGCCTTCGCTGCAAATTCGACTTTCACTCCTTAACTCCGCTGCCCTTTCACTGTTTCACTCGAGCAACCACTTGATGTTGCCGCTATGTTGTGAGATTCAGTCGAGAGTGTTACACGCCACGTCTCAGTAAGCACCGCTCGGCAAAAGGAGTCTGCATAAACACGACATTTCTACAATCTATGGCTTTCTTCCATCCCGTACCTCGTTGTCCTCTCGACCCGATTCTTCTATGTCCGCATCGGCTACGACAACTAGCCCCTGTAGGAGATGTCTCTGCCTGTAGCTTCCAGCTGCGTAAATAGTCGAGTAACGCTCTATGCTGAACAATTATGAAATGCTTCATAATCTGCACAAGTCCACGCTACCCCCACAAATCTGGGGATATCCATCCGCACGGGCCGCAACGTTCAGGTCTGGTGACGATGTGGGAAGCACACGAGACACTGATATGAAGATGGCAATCTCCATATCCAAGCACAATCTGTTATGAGGTACTAGCAGTATGGTGTGCATTGATACACAACATCTTATCTTGCAACAACATGCCTATCTTCTTGCAGGCTGAAGGAATGGATGTACAATCCCTGTGACATCCACAAGTATTCGGCCATAGCTCCCTTGACCCCCGCATCCGATCTGCATTGCTCACCATCAAGTAGCCTGATGGTGTGAGTACACGTCCTCCCGCGTCCTCCCCCAAGTAGAAAGCTCGAGAAGCACTCGGAGTGCAAGGGATAACGGACCCACAGGGTAGGGGAATATCATTGGCCTTCAAGACATGTTGATAGTCGTGTAACAACGGTGTGACTCAAAACATCGTTGGTCGGCAGTTATTGACACTGGACGAGGACAAGCTTCACGGCTCCGAGGGGAGCTGTCACGCGAGCAACGTAACTGTCGAGCTCTTGCAGTCCCTTATATTAAGCTTTGCTTGCATCCGACCTCAGCTTCTCTTCCTCTTCTTCTACCTGCCTGATTACAGGTAACACCCGTATCACCACAATCACCACCAACTCCCTTACAATCACACTCGGACTGACTGGATATTCTCGTCGGCAGCCAGTAAGTTTCTCTGTCTGATGTCTTATCTCCATTGGGTGTACCGTGGTATTTGGCATTGCACGCGACCTCTTCCAGATACTGATAGCTTCTTCTTGTAGTGACTCGTTCTCACAAACTCAACGACCGTGACCACGTTGGCCTCGCCAATGGCACTGCTCTCCCTGAAGAACATCTTCCTCGCTACTTTGCCAAATCCGGTTTCAATGCCAACAATGATCCCAACAGGGTCAAGAAGTCCGGCAATGGCAAAGGCAACTGGTATGTGACCTGACTACACTCATGTCACAATCCATACTCACGTCATGTAGGGGCCGTCATGGAGAAGAACTCGAGGACATGGATGACTTCTACCGCCCTAGCAAGCCTCGTCGCCGCAGCAATGCTTCCGCCCAACTTCTTGATGCCATGACCTCCAAGTTCGAAGTCGTCGAGGCTGAGCCTATGTTCAAAGAAAGCATTCACGGCCCTTCGGCTAACGACTATATTCTGGAAAAGACCATGTCTATGGAATCTGCTCCCAGTGAGGCTGGAACTACCACTTCTGAGGGTAGCGACGAAGGATTGACCAAGTAGAGGTGAGAGATGATAGATTGTATGAATTGGGCATGGGACATCGCTGGCGTCTGTCTTGTGGACTTGCTCTTCAACTAGAAGTCACCTTGGCTTGGTGAACCGTGTGGCTTGATGCTTTGCAAACCAACACCAAACCAAACAGAGGTCTTCTACTATGTATTACGAAATGAAACGAATTTATTTAACTGACCGCGTATGATTTTCTTCATCGTCTACTGTAGTCACACGTTGTACGTTACATTTCAAGACGCACGGCTTGGAGGCTTGATTCTCAAATTACAAGTCATGAGGTGTCAGTCCGAGGTACTGCGTGAAACCCCTGACGAGTAACGGACGACATCTTTAGGTCCCATACTCTCATCAAGCATAAGCAGAAACTCAACAGACCATATTGACAGTGTTAGTGCACAATTGAGTCCTTGTTATTGCGATGCCGGAGCCAAGGCTCTTCTTGGCGGATTGTGTATATAACCATGCCGTGCGCCAGTAGTCTAAAAAATCAAGTTCCTTTGGCAA
>SWBJ01000384.1:0-46234 GCA_024195555.1 Aureobasidium sp. EXF-12298
CCCACGTGGTCACCCACCGTAGTACTAATCTGCCGTTCAACTGCTTATGTATGGCAGAGCGGACGGGATGCCCAGTTTTCAGCTGACTATGGCCGTATGCGCTTGAGATAGAACACGCTCGATACTTGAATCTCATCTAATAGCGAAATCAAGGTCCAGCTTAAGTGCGCCAAGAGACGGGGTCCTCTGCAAGCCGATCTCGCGTCATGTTCGTGCTTTCTGCGCACCATCTTTTGCTAGACCTTTGCTGTTCTCGAACTGCGCCTGCAGAAGCAGCATGTGACTCTATGAACTGCTGCAACTAGACATGGACAACCGGTATTGCTTTGAACCCATCATCATTGCACTTAGAGATTTAACATTAGAGTCGGTTGCACTCTGCACCTTCATGGTCACCGTGGTATGAAAGGTCGACCTGCGTATCACACGACAAAGCGAACCTATACTGATGCTTGAGAGCGTTGACTCCTCCTTCTCGCCATTTTCTGCACCACCCCCGGAAACGTACTGATGTTAGTCCAGTATGGAAAAAGTAGTCGAATAGACTCTGGTTTGCTCACTGAGTGCTGCATCGGCTATCGTGCCTCGACCGCCACGCGTGGTTTCATGTAAAGAGCTGGTCTTCAAATAGTCGTATCCATCAACCAATGGGTCAGCGATTTGGACGCGGGGATGCCTTTCAACATGTATAGCGTGGTCACACTCATCGTGTTCGCTTCTGCAAACAACTTCTAGAGGATAGCTTTCTGGCTAATATCAACACCTAGACCCCTCACTATGCATGCTCGCTTGCAACAATCATGCTTGAAACACAGTTCTGAACATGAATATATAACCTTGTGTGCGACCATTCTAGAGTCGCAACTATTGCTCCGCCAACAAAATGTTCTCATTCTATGCAAGAGTGCTCTTGGTCTTGGGCGCCATTCTGGGCGTTCTCGATACAGTCCAGGCCGACAACCCGATCATACAATCCATCTATACCGCCGACCCTGCTCCAGTTGTAGTTGGCGATAGGGTCTACCTCCTGGCTGACCATGATGAGAACGGTTCGACCACTTATAACATGAAAGACTGGCGTCTCTTTTCCACCGCCGTAAGTTATTCGATCAGCCAACACAGACCATATCACTGATATCTTTCCAAGGACATGAGCAACTGGCAAGACCACGGTGTGATTGCTTCCATAGCTACCACGTTCCCATGGGCCGACCTGAATGCTTGGGCAGGTCAAATCATCGCTCGCAACAATAAATTCTACATGTATCTACCCATGCGTCGTCGCGGAGGTAACATGGCTATCGGTGTCGCAGTCGCCAGCTCTATCACTGGGCCCTGGAAAGATGCACTTGGTAAACCACTCCTGGAGAATGGTCGCATTGACCCTACAGTTTGGATCGACGACAATGGACAGGCTTACCTTTACTTTGCCAACCCAGGACTCTTCTACGTCCGGCTCAATGCTGACATGATCTCCTACTCTGGCAGCATTGTTCAGGTCCCCACGAGTGTTGCCACCTTTGGAAGTGGTCGCGAGCCCGACGGCACTACGTTTGCCGAAGGACCCTGGATCTACAAGCGCAACAATCTTTACTACTTGGTGTATGCTGCCAACTGCTGCTCCGAAGATATTCGATACTCCACAGGTCCTTCTATCACAGGTCCCTGGACCTATCGTGGGGTTGTCATGGCATCGGCAGGAAAGTCCTTTACCAACCATCCAGCCATCATTGACTTCAAGGGCAAATCTTACTTCTTCTACCACAACGGTGCTTTGCCCGGTGGTAGCGGCTACACTCGTTCTATTGCAGTGGAGCCTTTCATCTACAATTCAGATGGCACGATACCGCTCCTCACTATGACTAATACCGGCGCCCCGCAGATCGGGACATTGAACCCGTACACTCGTAACGAAGCAGAAACTATGGCATTCTCCTCCGGTGTCCAAACTCAAGCTACTACTGACGGCGGGCTTGCCATCATTAACATTGAGAACGGTGACTACGTCAAGGTTGCTGGTGTCGCTTTCGGCAACGGGGCAAAGACCTTCTCTGCTCGTGTCGCTTCGGCCACTAGCGGGGGAAAGATCGAAGTTCGCTTGGGTGGTGTTACTGGTACTGTGGTGGCCACTTGTGTTGTGCCTGGCACAAGTGGGTGGCAGTCCTGGCAGATGGTGACTTGTGCTGTTGGTGGAGCGACTGGAACCAAGGATCTCTACCTGAAGTTTACTGGTGGTAGCGGATACCTGTTCAATGTTGACTATTGGCAATTTGCCTAGTCGAGTTTGCGATTGAAGTGTTACGTGTAGCTTCCTTGGTATCTCAGACTCTACCATGAATGATCAGTCACATCTCCAATTCTTGTCGAGCCGTTGCGTTCTGCTTGAACCATATGTCCGGTATGCTTCAGTCATAATTTATCCGGGTCGTCTTAGGTTTTTGGCTGCTTGCGACTATTCGCAAGCATACCACTCGCAGACAATTGTTATCTGAGACCGAGAATTTGGTCGGTGTTCGGGTCAAAGATGACGCTTGGAGGGTCGCGGCGGGGCTCCGGTGGTGCCTGGTGCCTGGCAGTGGGAGCTGAAGCTCTCCAAGTCGGGAGGGGGAAATGAGGGGTCGGCGATGCTCACCCAGCAAATGTTTACCAAGAGCCTGCGAAAGCAAACAAGGCCAGGGAGAGGGGCCTCCGGTGTCTCTGTTCGTTCAGAGCAGTGAAACCATGTCCTACTTATATCACTCGGCACTCCGAACGTGTGGTGAAGCACCGCCACCCCGGCTTCTCTCAAGCAGCTCACACCATGTTCGCCAAACAGGACAACCGTCTCGTTTTCAGCTACGATGCCGACAAACTCTGGATCGAGCCATGGGGAAAGAACGCCCTCCGTATTCGTGCGACCCAGCTGAATCAGATGCCGTCGGAAAATTGGGCACTGGAAGAGTCATCAGGGCACGATGCTGTCGTTGAGATCGGAGAGAAATCAAGCTCCTTGACCAATGGCGAAATCAAAGCTGTAGTCTCAGCGAAGGGCAAATTGACTGTCTACGGTCATGGTGGCAAGATAATCCTCGACGAAGCTGTCCGAAACCGCCGTGACGTCTTGGACCCGAAGTGCAGCGCAATCGACAGAGAAGCTCGCGAATTTCAGGCTATTCCCGCCACGAACGACTACCATATCGTTTGGCGCTTGGAGTCTCTCGACAAGGACGAGAAGATCTATGGAATGGGCCAGTATCAACAGCCCTACCTTGATCTCAAGGGTCTCGACCTCGAGCTTGCACACCGAAACTCGCAAGCCAGTGTACCTTTCGCCGTCTCCTCTTTGGGATACGGTCTACTATGGAACAATCCCGGTATTGGAAGAGCCGTCTTCGGCAAAAACATCATGTCTTTTGAGGCATTGAGTTCCACTGTGTTGGACTGTTGGCTTGTAGCAGGAGAAACTCCTGCCGAGATCGTTCAGGCATACGCTGGAGTTACAGGCACTGTTCCCATGATGCCAGAGGTCAGTGAAACTGGTTTTCAACGCCGTCTTCCTTCATGAAAGATACTAATTCCTACCGTAGTATGGTCTCGGCTTCTGGCAATGTAAACTTCGGTACCAAACACAGGAAGAGCTACTTGGTGTTGCAAGAGAGTATAAAGCTCGCCAATTGCCTATCGATCTCATCGTGATCGACTTCTTCCATTGGCCTCTGCAAGGTGAATGGAAGTTCGACCCTACCTACTGGCCAGATCCCGATGCCATGGTGAAGGAGCTGAAGAAGATGAATATTGAACTGATGGTTTCAATCTGGCCCACTGTCGACCGACGATGCGAAAACTATGAAGAGATGGTGGAGAAGGGTCTACTAATCAGATGTGATCGCGGTACAAGAATTTCTCTGGACTTCGAGGGTAACACTGTTCATTTCGATGCCACCAACCCTGAGTCCAGAGCCTATGTTTGGAACAAAGCCAAGCAAAACTACTTCTCCAAGGGAATCAAGACATTTTGGTTGGACGAAGCCGAGCCTGAGTACTCGATCTATCATTTCGACAACTGGAGATACTGGAAAGGTTCCAACGTTAGCATCGGTAACATATACCCCAAAGAATACGCTCGTGCCTTCTATGAAGGCCAAGAGGCTGAGGGACAGCAAAACATTGTCAACCTCCTGCGATGCGCATGGGCTGGCAGTCAGAAATACGGTGCCTTGGTGTGGAGCGGAGACATTGCCTCGTCTTGGTACAGTCTGAAGAACCAGTTTGCTGCTGGACTCAACATGGGTATGGCGGGCATCAGTTGGTGGACCACTGACATTGGCGGTTTCCATGGTGGCAATCCGGACGACGAAGCCTTCCGCGAGTTGTTCACCAGATGGTTCCAGTACGGGGCATTCTGTCCGGTTATGCGCCTGCATGGTGACCGTGAACCTCACCAACCACAGCACGGTACCACTGGCGGTGCAACGTGCTTGTCTGGCGCACCGAACGAGGTCTGGTCTTACGGACCAGAGATCTATGAGATTTGCAAGAAGTACATGAAGATCAGAGAAGACATGAGGGAATACACTCGAAGTCTCATGAAGGAAGCCCATGAAAATGGGTCTCCAATTATTCGTCCCATCTTTTATGACTTCCCTCAGGACAAGAAGGCGTGGACAATCGAAGACCAGCAAATGTACGGTCCCAAGTACTTGGTGTCGCCCATTTTCAACCCTGGTCAACGTAAGCGAACAGTTTATCTTCCTGCTGGCGCGACTTGGAAGGCATTCGACGGCGGTGAGGTCTATGATGGTGGTTGCGAGGTCGAGGTTGAGTGTCCCATTGATATGATGCCTGTTTTTGTAAAGCAGTAGGATTGGTCGCTAGAAGGTTGGTCGTGATCTGACCGGAATTGTCAAAATTTTAGCGTAGACTAGATAGGAAGATATCTGGCAACAGATGATACTGATCACTTCACTTCTTGTTGCTCCTTTCCTAGCCCATGATATCCACAGCGGACTTGTAGTATGACCAGCCAAGCCATGCATCACACCTGACCATCATGACTGCCTCGTTTGTATACACGCCATACATTGAGTATTACTGATGACAAGCAGGGTGGCTAGGACGGCACATCTGTTTCGACAAATTCCATACCCAGCGGCCGGCGTCGCAGGTTTGTGGGCGGTCACTAGAGCCTCGTTACCTCACTATCTGTGCGGAAGAAACACTTCTGATGCCATCGAATCGATGCTATACCCTAACAGCTCCTGTCAAGAAATCGGGATGTCAAAGCAGCTTGCATGGTGGCAAACCCAGCTGCAGCTTCCAACTTAGCCTTCGAGATTAGCCGCCGGTTTAGCCGCGACGGCGCTTGAGTTAGGAGATTCGAGTCAGTGGTTGTCACCACGATACACCTCAACACCGTCATAGTCAACATCGAGATATATATCGTCCGCGATGCCCGATAGCGAGCCCTATACGGCCCGCGATGAAAGCCAGCGAAAATGCTCGACGTGCAATATCGTCTTCCAAAGAACGACTCACTTACGACGCCATATGTTGACACATACTCAAGACAAGCGATTTGTATGCTCACAATGCGGGAAGAGCTTTGTCAGAAGGTTCGCAATCCCTCTTCTCATCTCTTGGTATCACCAACGTCACGCAGTGGCGAATTTAGTCGCTCGGGTCATACTGTCACTGCTTCGGGTGTTGACAAAACACGGTCTTCAAGCTGTTGTTCTCACATGAGTTGACTTTAATATTAGGGACACACTACATCGGCATCAAATCACCCATCGCACAAGTTCCATTGGAAATCATGTGGGACCTGCTGATGCCCTCTCCTCTAGAGCCTGTAGAGCTTGTGCTACTGCCCGTGTGCGATGCACGAGACAGAACCCCTGTGAAAGGTGCAATTCGCGACGGCTCGAATGTGTCTATGAGGAATCAGACCAAAGAGCCGAGCCAGGGGTCGATCAAGAAGCAAGCATGATGTCAGTCCAACCTCAAGAAGAAGCTTCCAACCTCTCTCAAAATCACTCGGCAACTCTGAACAACGAAGCAGAGCACATGGTTCGTCAAGTGCAGGCGCCAACACTTGGCGAGAACGACACATCGTTCCTACCCGCTACGGGCTCTCAGGTCGCGAGACCGCAAGACGCTTCCTCGATGAGTGCCACATGGGTCGCACAAGATCCCGCATCAGTGTCGCCCTACACCTTTCAGGATCAAAGGATGGTTGCACCTTTCGTCGAAAGAGATCCGCCTTCTTTGCCGGCCACGAACTGGCTGCCATATACTAATGGCATGAATTGGGACTTCGATTTCTACATGACTCAAGCACTGAACAACTTTTCCCCGACCATGGGTCTACATCAATCAAATATCTGGTCTCCTAGTGCGAACCCTCTGGACAGTGCTCCCATCAATATTGGTACAAGTCCTGGTGATGGGAGCAAGGGATCGATGACAGAAGAATCCCCAGCCTCGATGTCCGTCACCAACTCTGTGACTTCTTCGAAGCGGCATGGAACATTCTACGCGGACGGAGAGGTAAGCCGACTGGCAAGGCATCGCAACGCCGAGGTTTTGCAAAATCAGGACCACATAGGCAGTATGGGAAGTGGACTTGAGTTCAGGTTCACAGAGGCAGAACCGCTGACCACAGGTACATCCTCTCGGTCAATCATATCGGAACACACCTACAATCGCATACTGGAACAGTTTGATGATCTGTGCATGATCGACAATCCAGTTCTTCTCTTCGAGAAATTCCGATCTGACCGATTTCCTTCGCGACAAGCCCTGGAAACATGCATCGAGCTCTACTTCGAAAACACCAGCACGATTTTCCAAGTTGTACACCAGTCAACAACAACTCTAGAAGGTGTAAACGACTGGATCCTGTGTCTGGCAATGGCCGCCTCCGGGGCTGCCACGTCTTCGTCCGTATCGCTGGCATCCAATGCGGAGGCCTTGAGGACATTTTTACAACGGGCCATCATTGCGCGAAACATTGTCATCGGACGCGCGAAGAATTCGCCAGAGCTATCCTTTATGCAAGCCTGTATCGTGTATGATGTTCTGGAGCTGTATTTACAGCACAACATCCATGAAGAGGCTCTGGCAGGCACTCAATCGTCCTCGGACTACTGCACCAACATCAAGAGATCTCGATGGTTGAGTTTGGACGAGCCGACCTGGGATGCGACTTGGACAGAAGAAAACTGGAAAGCATGGGCGCATCGCGAAAGTCAGCGACGAGTAGCATACTGTGCATGGTTACTTGACAGTTGGTATTTTTTGACATCCGGCAAAAATCTCTCGCCAAACTTCTCGCTCAGCGATGTTCAGACAAATTTGCCTGTTCACGAAGCTTTGTGGGTGGCGAACTCATTGGAAGAATGGATGAAACTAAGACCAACACACAAACAGCCGATGGGCCTGATCCCTCTCCTAAGCTCCATCTATCAGCAGCAGCCGCTTACTCAGGAACTCGGAGATTTTGCGCAGACAATCGCCGTTCATGCAGTCTGCCGGCGGACGCTAGAAGTAGGATCTCATGTACTCGATCCGCTGAGCGGCCTCGATGCGGGGCAACAACCACGCGGCGAATCCGTGAGAGATATCTATTGGCTACCCTCGGATCCTGAGTACCAAAAATGGCGCAACAAAGCCCTAGATTGTCTGGACACTCTACATTGGGGAACGCACGGCGTCATAGCTCGTCTTCAAGGTCTCGAGCCACCGGTAGTCTTACACCTGCACATGTCTCGATTAGTCCTGCTGGTTCCCTACCAGGACGTTTACGATCTAATGTGTGAAGTCGTCTCATCACATGGTAGCGATACGTCCTTCGCTCATATTGGGAAATCTCGCTCGCGCCGGGAAGATCTTGTAGCCAAGATCTGGTTGTGGATCTCCAAAGATCATTACAAATCCAGATTAGCTATTGTGCATGCTGGGGCTATGTTTTGGTATATCCGGCATCACGGCACAGGCAATATCCTCGAGCCAACCAGCCTGTTTGTGGCCAGCGTCATATTGTGGGCATATGGTTCGTTCGTGCCCCTTTTGCAAGCCTCGACCGATGAGCAGCATCCCGTGGTCTCTCGTGTGGATACAGACGAACAGTATGACCCGAAGATGATACAGATTGACCGACCTTGCGACGATGAACTCATTCAGATATTCATTCGTCGAGGAAATTCTATGCAGCCGCATATGCTAGGTGTAGGCAACATATGCCAGGCCGGTGGAGCGCTTGGTGTGCTCAAGGTTGGTGCTAAGCTAATCAAGAGTCGTTGCTCAGCATGGCCGATCTCCAAGACATACGAGAACCTCCTCCTTCACTGCGCTCAAGTATCGGCAAAGATCTCATAGGATGTCAGGCACGGTCTGAGCACACTCTCTGGACAGAATGTAGTATATACTTATGGCTGAGCATATGTTGCAGCTGCTGCAAGTGACAGGCCGTCAGGAAGAATCAATATTCCAATGAGTATTCACCAAGATTATGACAATGCATAGTTTCATGAAAGCAAAAGGACCACCGGGAGCATTCAACTGCGATATCCCTTCGGAGCACGTCAGAGACTAATCAACTTCTCATCTCGCGGTGAATAGCGGTGGCCGTTGAGGTGGAGCCAGGACGAGCCTCGAAACACGAGCTCCTCGGAATACCAGATATCCCCACTGCTTCTCAGGAAAGTATGGTCGGCTTGAGGCGGATGTGAAGAGTTTCGGTCCTGGCGTTATGCTCGTCAAGGAGCATACATGCATCATTCTTGATAGCTATTTCAAGCGAGCGAAAGCCAAGCCTACTTTCGACTTTGTTTCCTGTAAGAAGCTGACACGGCCAAGCAGCCCCGACGGGGCTCCGGAGGGGCATATCCGCCCAATTCGAAAATTCCGCTGAGAAGAAACATCTCAAATCGAACTGTCCGGTGGTGGCACGTTAGGTTCTCACGTGCAAGTAACAAGTTAACGTGCGAACGATTGCAGATCTCCCCGGACTCTCCACATTCCCCCTCTTCTCACTTCCTTCCCCATGGGGCACGGATTCAAGACCGTCACCCCGAGATCGTCTAATATGTATATATAGGCATTGACTTGATCGGCATACAGTGATATACGCTCCTCAGGGTTCATCTCATATCACATTAATCACACCAGTCCTTCACAGACACACACACTATGACAGACGAGAAGCAAGACATGGTACACATCGAAGACCGAACCGGCTCACTTGTCGGGGACGAAAAGGCTGACCATGGACTGGCCGCTGCTGCAACCGACGAGGAACACAACTTGACCTTGATGCAAGCCCTGAAGAAATATCCTCAGGCTTGCTTCTGGTCCATCGCCATCTCCAGCTCTATCATCATGGAGGGCTACGATATCGTTCTCATCTATTCATTCTTCGGACAACCAGCATTCGTCAAGAAATACGGCGAATTCGATGCTGCGACTGGAAAGTACTCGCTCTCAGCTGCCTGGCAAGCAGGTCTCGGAAATGGCACGCAAATCGGCACGGTCATTGGCGCTTTCCTCAACGGATACCTCACCCACAAATTCGGCTATCGCAAGGTCATGATTGCATCTCTTCTCTCTTTGCTCGGACTCATCTTCATTCCATTCTTCGCTCCTTCTGTTGAAGTCCTCTTGATCGGTCAGATCCTTTGCGGGTGAGTAGGCGGGCATTCACGTTCGTTCTTGCAGAGCACTAACGTTGCTGTACAGAATCCCTTGGGGCGTGTTTGCCACCATGGCACCCGCTTACGCATCTGAAGTCTGCCCAACAGCGTTACGTGGCTATCTGACGGTCTATGGTAAGTCCTTGGTGTACTTACCCCACATGCGAAACATGCTGATTGTACCTTCAACACTGCAGTCAATCTTACTTGGGCCTTTGGTCAGCTAGTCGGCGCTGGCGTACAATCTGGAGTCTCTGGCATTACAACACAATGGGCATACAGGATTCCGTTCGCGATCCAATGGGTCTGGCCCATCCCGATCGCTCTGCTCGCTTTCCTTGCTCCAGAATCGCCTTGGCATTTGATCCGCACAGGCGACAACGAGGGCGCTTTACGTTCGATCCAGCGATTGTCTTCTGGCAAAACCGACAACGAGAATAGAGCACAGCTTGCGATGATGCAACATACCAATCAGCTGGAGATGGATCTTAGTGCGGGCACATCATACTGGGACTGCTTCAACGGCATTGATCGTCGACGCACTGAGATCGTATGCATGGTATGTATCAGGTACGCCGGATGTCGGGGATATCATCACTAACGTTTTACAGGTCTTTGCCGCTCAACCATTCTGCGGTAGTGCCATGGGTGGCACACCTACATACTTCTTCATCCAAGCCGGTCTCCCCACCTCAATTTCGTTCAAAATGACCGTAGGCGGACTCGCCATGGCTTCCGTTGGCACGATCATCTCCTGGTACCTTCTCTCCGCTTTCGGTCGCCGTACCTTATATCTCTGGGGCTTGGGCCTTCTCACCATCGTCCTCAGCACGACTGGTGCCATCAGTGCCGCAGATGCCACCAGTGTCGCAGGCAATTACGCACAAGCCGTCATGATGCTCATGTGGCTTTTCATCTACTACCTCACCGTCGGCCCCATCTGCTACGCCATCGTCGGCGAAACCTCCACAACCCGCCTCCGCAACAAGAGCGTATGTCTTGCTAGAATCGCATACTATATTGCCAATATCATCTGCGGTGCTATAAATCCTTACCTACTCAACCCCACTGCATTGAACCTTAAAGGCAAAACTGGATTCTTCTGGGCTGGAACTTCGCTGGTCTTCTTCGTCTGGACTTTCTTCAGATTGCCTGAGTGTAAAGGAAGGACGTATGAAGAGTTGGATGTGTTGTTTGCGAATAAAGTCAAGACGCGTGAGTTTAGAAAGTTTGATGTCAATGTTTATGCCGAGGATGGAGAGACGCTTGTTAAGCAAGAGTAAGAGGGTTATGAGATTTGATGGCAAGGGACGGGTTATGTGTGTATGGATGGATATGATTTGATGGTCAGGTTGAATATCAACGATTTGGATCTTGTAGGAGGTAGCACTTTGTATATATTTGTATTGGCTACCGCATGTTTCCTTTCAAGAACGCAATCGTTGAAGCCAAAAATGTTCAAGACATGTCGCCTCGAGATTACCATTCACCCCTGGATGCTTCGTCTGCTACAGACCGTAGGCTCGTCCGTGATAGAAAATAGTCAGCTTGGTAGCATATCTGGTAACTACTTTTCTTCCACCGTAGCATGGATAACGGGCAAGGATGTCAGGACTTGACACATTTTGTTAGGACCATACTCGGATTTCACGCAGACACACTATCTCCATCCAACATGATTCTCGCAGTATACAAGCCTCTCCTCCCATCGCCCAGTTGTGCAGCAAATACAAAGTGGCTATTGTCAAAAGCAGCATCGGCCCACCAGGGCCTCTGAGTCCTCGAGAGCCTGTACTGAAGAGAACTCCCTGCTTCGTAAAGCCAGAAGTAGGCGACGAGCTTGTGGCATACTTGACATCGTAGTTGGTGGTGGTAAAGCAGTTGGACGAGTAAAACAGGTAGTATGTGTCACCAGAGTGTATCATGCTAGGGCCCTCAACAAGCGGGCCATCCTCAGGTGAGTCGTTCGTGATGAGTCGTATAGCCTCGCCGATCTTGCTTACGCCGTCGCTTTCGACTCTCTGAAAGAGGATGGGAGTAGAAATTACTGGCTCGATTCCGTTCTTGCAAGTCCCGCCGAAGCCGAGTGAGTTGGTATCTAGCTTGTAGAGCACATATCGGGTTCCATCGCCATCTCGAAAGCCGGATGCGTCAATGGCACCTCCTTGGTCGTAGGGGCAGACAAAAGTTTCCTCGGATGGTATATAGGGGCCATCGATCGTATGACTGATTGCAGTGCCAATACAGTGGGGAGAATCGGAGAAGTAGGTAGGAGCGCTGAAGTACAAGAGAAACCTGCCATCGTCCTGCATCTGGTCAGAGGACGAGAGCCGAATGGGGCTTTGGTGCACATGCCAAGTGATTGATATCTGGAGCCCATACATGGTTTTTGGAAACATCCGCCCAACTCGGAAGATTTGGGAGCACATCAATGCCTGGGTGAAGCGTCCATGTCTTGAGGTTTGTTGGAGTTGCGACTTGGATGTGTGTGCTTGTGTAATCATATAGTGATTGTCCAACAAAGGCGTGCCAGATGTCTTCAACTCGAAGGATCGAGGGATCGGGAAGATCTGTCGTGATATGGGGACCAAACTCGGATGCTCTTGGTATCAGGGGAGCTGTTGACGAGAGGTGCAGGAAAGCTATCCATGTTAGAACGAGCGATGGTAACAACAGGGTCATGTCTGATGGATGCATGTAAAGACGATCATGGATGTAAGGTCGAAACATGAGAACCAATACAGATCGGGCTTCAGATCTGGTCGTAAGCAACCGAATTCGCGGCAGGAGCGAAGCATGGTATTTTTTGGACAGATTTGAGGCAACATCAACACAGCAGAAAGCTATGCAATACCATGATTATTTTACTCAAGCAGGAACTGGGCCCCACACTACACAGCACGTAGAATCAATGCCGTGGAACACTTTGCAATCATGTCGCAGTTCTGAAGAAGGCCAGTCTACAGCGGATCGATGAGCTGCAGTGTGAGCTCGAATAACATAGCCGGTTGAGCGACGATACGTGTAAGATGAGGCGGCATAGTGACAAGGACAAGATGCTGGCATGTCTTGTCGTCCGCTACGGCGGAGTGTTCATGCCTCTTGTGCCAGTTCGTGAGATTGGAGTACGGACTGTCAACTTACATGACGTGGTGCACTGAGTTGAGCTGGAATTGATGCTGTAGGATCAGCTACGGGTCCACGGAAGTAGATGCCGTCCTAGATTATTGACACAACCTACGTTCTCTCTCTGTCAGGTCCATCCTTTAAAAGGCCAATGGTATTGTTCTACTTTCAGAGGTATGGCAGGTCGTCAGGGAGGCGGCCTTCCCGCCGGTCTCTCCGCAGAGAAAGAGGCCGAAGCGGGAGTCGGCAAATGACGCTTTAGCCGACAAGAACTGCTTGGAATGCCGTCGCTCGCTGCATCTCTCTCCGTTCACATTACACCGGCACGAGACCAATTACACAGTAGCACTCATTGATTGTCGCCGAGCTCTCACAGCACCATCTCCGACCGACCGCACATATACAATCAAGCATGGGCATATTCAAGACTTTGTCAAAGGCCGCCGCGTACGGCACGGTAGCAGGAGCCGGAGGATGGGCACTCTACACACGAAAGTCCAACTTTGTCCCTCTGTCACCTTCCGACTACATTTACAACACGACTTTCTATGCTCGCAACAACCCCGAGAGAAACCCCGCAACAGCAGACCTGTGTGTACGCAGGGTACCGCTGAGCGAGATCAAGCCCGAGTACCTTGAGAAGGAAGGAAAGCTGGTCGAGAAGTTCTGCGCCGGCGTTTGGGGAGGCCTTGGTGAGTACATGTGCTTCAACATCTATGACAGTCTACTGACACGACTCGACAGGCTATGCATACCAACGCCAATACCTTGAGAAGAAGTACCGCGACGCCGACACGGAATCTCAGCTATGGAACACGCAGGCTCTCCTAGACTCCGACTACCCCGTCGGCACACAGATCACCGACCACTTCGAGGTGCTGACCAAGACGCCCGAGTCGATCATTGTTCGCTGCGGAGACTCACCTCGCAAGATGGAGGTCAGACCCAGCGATGGACTGTTTGAGATGAGGGCAGAGATTCTGAAAGACGAGGGCGTTGCAGAGTTCCAGCTCAAGAGTGTCTTCTACCAAGGACTCGGCAAGGCAACTGGCGCACCTATGCCTGCACACATCGAGTTCCTGCACAGACAATATACCAAGTTGTGGATGGAGACTGCCGTCGGCAATGTCACACGATGAGCATTTCGCAAGAGATTGTGCAGACACGCTAGAGAGGACAAGCAGAGCAGATACAGAGAGAAAACTACTAGACAGGTAGAAAGACATGGCTGCGGTATAGTGAAATGATTTCCAAATGAAGAAGAAGCGACTGTTTGTTTAAACGCACGTGAAAGCGCAAGCAAAAACGCGTCATGGGTCAAAGCTTTGGTTCGGTGGTTGTTGCCTGTCGTCTCGAGCTTTCCCATTTTGCGAGTGAATTACTATGCACTTGGCCATGAGTTGAGAGACATTGCTGTGCCTACGAGTGAGACTTCGTCCAGTCCCCAGACCAATGCAACTATCACCAACACGACTCCGTAGGCAGTATGGCCCAAGGCCGCCGTAGAAAGACTGTCTTATCATCCGACGATGAAGTCGACTCGGTCACAGCAGTTCCTGTACAAGCACAGGAAGCCACCGAAATCAAACCTACAAAACGACCCTCAACCAAAGCGAAGCCTTCGACTTCAACCTCTACCAAGACCAAAGTCACCAAGTCTCCTTCTAAACCACGTCAGACCCGCCAATCCACCAAGCCTGTCGCCGAAGCACAACCAAAACCTGCAACCAAGCCCATCTCCTCTTTCTTCAGCTCTGCCGCACAACCTCGTCGACCTTCGTCTCAGCACTCGACTCCACCAATCTCAGACAAACCCAATTCCCAAGAATTAGACATCGACGACGACATCGAAGCCGACGATGCTGTGCTATCTCAAACCTCCCGCATCGCTCAGACCTTACGCAAGAGGAAGCTGATCAGGGACGACATCGCTGACACCGACCGAAACGCTCCACCACCACCTTCGCAGAAGTTTCGCAAAGTCTCTGCCGTTACCAAAGTCCCCACAAACTCAGCACCCGTCCTGATCGATACAAGACCATGGACCGAACGCTTCGCTCCCGTCGATTTGTCTGAGCTTGCCGTGCACAAGAGAAAGATTACAGACGTTCGCAATGTCCTAGAGTCCGCTTTGTCCATTCGAGCCACACCGAGGTTGATCGTTCTGAAAGGCGCTGCTGGCACTGCAAAAACAACCACTGTCAGCCTTTTGGCTAAAGAGATGGGCGTTGGTATAACTGAGTGGAAGAGCCCCGTCGGCACCGATGCTGCGAGCAGTGCTTTTACTTCGTACTCGAGCCAGTTTGAAGATTTTGTCCTTAGAAGCGGCAACTTCGCTCGTCTTGACATGGTTCCAAGTCATGGCATGGTCCAGCCAGCTCCTGCCACACAGGACCATGCTAAACAGATAATGCTTGTCGAAGAGTTTCCTAACACTTTCGCCAAGTCCTCGCCTGCTCTGCAGATCTTCAGGAACACCATCTTACAATATCTGGCCGCACCGTCATCATCCAGTCCCGCGCCTATGGTCATGATCATCTCGGAAGCCTTACTCTCAACCACGACTGCCTCCGCTGACAGTTTCACTGCTCATCGCCTGCTCGGTCCTGCCATCTTGAATCATCCACGAACTGCCCCGATCGACTTCAACAATATCGCTCCCACCATTTTGACGAAAGCTTTGGATGCAATCGTCATCAAGGAATCTCGCAAGTCAGGCAGACGTTTTGCACCTGGTCCTGCTGTGCTCAAACACCTGGCCGAGACTGGCGACATCCGAAGTGCTGTATCCTCCCTTGAATTTTTGTGTCTCGCTGGCGATGAGAGCGGTGCTTGGTCATCAAAAGTCGCTTTCACGAAACCCAAAGGTCGTGCTGAGGCTGCCCTGACTAAAAAGGAACAAGAAGCTCTGAAACTGATCAGCAATCGCGAAAGTAGTCTTGGGATATTCCATGCTGTCGGTAGGGTCGTGTACAATAAGCGCATTGATCCTCCTCGTCCTGTTCCACAACCTCCGACATACCTACCACAACATCGGAAGCCGAAAGTCCCGGAACACGATCCTAACAATTTGATCGATGAAGTCGGTACTGACACGTCAACATTTGTCGGAGCACTACAAGAGAACTACGGCCTATCTTGTTCATCATCATTGAGCGAAGATGCACTGGACTCGCTGAACGGCTGTATCGATGCTCTATCCGACTTTGACATGTTATCATGCGATCGGTTCGGCTATGGAACACAGATGTCATCTGGTTCTGCTCAAGACAATCTTCGTCAGGACGACATATCCTTCCAAACTGCGATTCGTGGTGTTTTGTTCTGGCTGCCCACTCCGGTCAACAGGCTAGCAGGCTTACCGCGAGGAGCCAAGCGTGGTGATGAGTTCAAAATGTTCTTCCCCTCGAGCTCGAAGTTATGGAAAGAGAAGGAAGAATTCGAGGGCACACTAGAGAGCGTGGTATCGACAATGCACCAGCTGGCTGTTGGTTCGGGCTCAGATTCAGCTTCTACGAATACAGAAGGTGTGGCAGCATGGAAGCGTCAGCAAACACTAGAAGTGACTCCACAAGAAGATGAGGATGCAGCCGTGACGACTACGCCGCTTTCAACCACACTTTTGAGTTCTGGTGCAAAGACAGAATTGCTGCTGGAGCGCCTACCTTACGCTGCACAGATATTGCCTTTTCAGAAGGACGTACCAGCATCACTTGTTGCGGGTATACAAACCCTGACTCGCATCTCTGCCATGCACCCCGCATCCACCGCCCTTGATGATGCAGCCTTGGACGCGGTGGAAGATGACCAGATTGATATGCAGCAATCCGAGTGGACAGACCGCCCGGATGCGGAATCAGCCATTGCGAAAAGAAGCAAGAAGCAGCAGGGCCAGAAGGATGAGTTTGAGGGAGGTGGACTGCATATACCTGTGGAGCATGAGATTGAGAAACTCGTGCTCAGCGATGATGATATCGAGGATTGATACCCCTTTGTTTGAGCAACTAACTGCTTTGTACACGATTATGAATAATTTGTTCGTATAAGCCACATGCCCTTGCTTCTGAAGCGACTTGTCGTTATACATATTTGATACACTGAATAAACATGAATGTACAAATAGATCATCAGTCTTGATACAGAGCATCAAGCAACGGTAGACCTCCTCTTCATACCAACCCAACACTCGAGCGGCTTCCTCAAGAAACCCTCTCTGGTCTCGAGTGTCTTTTGGTAGAGTTCGAAATCGTAATTGTGGAAGACGGTTGCCACAATCAATGCCAATTCCATCTCTGCAACATTGCGGCCAACGCAGGCACGGGGACCATAGCTGAAAGGAATAAAGGCTGATTTTTGACTATTTTTGTGACTGTTAGTATGTAGTCGCAAACGGCAAGTTGAAAGAAGGGGAGGAAACTCACGTCTCTGTTACAGTTTCCCATCTCTCTGGTTTAAAGTCATCGGCATCAGGGCCCCAGATTTCTTTGCTGTGGTGCATGGTATACGCTGGAACACTGAGGACTGTTTCGGCTGGGTAATGTCTACCGCAGACTTCTGCTCCACCTGCGGGGACTACTCTAGGAAGACCTAGTGAGGAAGTACTGTGGATACGCATGGTCTCCTTGATAACGGCATCCAGATAAGGTAGATCGCGTACTTGGTCGAACACAGGGACCTGAGTGCCTTTGGGAATAGCAGCATCAAGTTCTTGTTGCAATTTCTTGACGACATGAGGGGTGGCTAGACAATGGTATAGCAAAGCACAAGAGGTGTTTGAAGTGGTGTCGCTACCGGCGATAAGTTGAGTCAGTGCTTCGGCGGTGAGTTCTTGACGTCCTAGACTGTTGCCGTGTTCGTCTTTGCCTTCCATCAGTCGAGCCAGCAGATCTACGCGATCAACGCTTTCGGCATTGTCGAGACGTTGCTTTACACGTGCGACAGCGATGCCGGCGAGGTTTTGTACGGCTTGCACGCCTTTTGTGAAGAAAGGGTCGGGGAGATATTTTGCGTATGGCTTGATGTATGGCCAACAACCAATGGTGCCTGAGACCTCGCCTCTGCGGTTGAGGACTTCGATGGCGGGTGCGAACTTGGGAGGTGCGTCTGGGGACTCGCGGATTTCGGCAATGTCTGCGCCTTTCTCGAGCATACCGAAGGGAGCTCCAAATGCCAGGTCGCCTGGTTGGAAAGTCAGTCTCTTTCGATTCTCAAGGCAGTCGTACGTGTAGTCACACACCAATAATGTCAAAGGCCGTGTAGTTGAACCAGTTCAATGCGTCCATCTTAGCGTACTGGCCATTTGCCAATTTTGACATTTTATCCCACTGCTGAACCAGCAATTCTAGATTATGATGCATGTACTGCTCGAACTGACCAATGCTCTTCGAGCTAAAAGTATGCGAAACAGTCTTTCTCTTTCTCGTATGTTCGGCTCTGTCCCTTGTGTTGAAGAGACCTCTCTGAATGCTGACAAAGGCGTCATAGTACTCGCTCTTGAGGAACCCAGTACCGTGGCCGTAGACGATGGGGATGGCAGCTGGGTCTGCGATGGAGACGTGGTGGGGTTGGATGCGGACTATTTTGCCGTAGGTCTTGTGTGCTTGGTCTACGGCGAGGTATCGTCTGCCTCGGCGGCATTGGTACATGAGCCAGAGGTTGGTGAAGGCTGCTGGGAAGGGCGAGGGCACATCGCGGATGGACCAGTTGCGTAGGTAAGGTAAGAGGTAGAAAAGGATTGGTATGGCCAGAATAGTATAAGGCGTTAGAAGGAGTTCGACCACGCCCATGATTGCTTAATCAATGGATTGATTGACTGAAGTGAGAGGGATACAAAGATCAAGGTACGCTTGGATGAGCTTCAAAACTTACGGGGCAGCTCGTCAACTTATATCAAATACAGAAGCAGCGGAGGAGGGGCATGGACGCATCGTGTGACGTTTGACTTCCCTGGTCGAGATCAGCTACCTTAACCTTCGTGCCTTCTCATCCTTGGCGTCCTATCCATCTTGCAGCAACCGAATGGCCGTCTCTTCCACCATCCGTCAGCTCAAAGGTCAGCAAATTGGTGATATGTTGCACCCCGCAGTCCCCTCATCTTCGGACCGTTCGTTCCGTGCAAGAGATGTTCGGAAGCTGCACCAAAAAAGATAGAAGATGGAGCTCTTTCTGTGGAGGAAGCGCGACTCGGATGTGCTCCGTGCACCCCGGCAGAGCGAAACCACTTCTTCGGCTCCTACTCCACCAATCCTGACTCTGTTTTCTATACCACAACACACCGAACTTCGGTCGATCTGACATTGGCTCGCGATCACGACAGTTTCATTCGAATAGATCCGCAGACTTGATTTCTTGGTTACATGCCGACTAACCTACTCGTTCGTCATGTCACCTTCTTGCATGGTCTTGCCCTGATCTAGAAGACAACCTCCTTGAAGCCTTTGGGCACCTCTCTCTTGTTGTGCCCAGTACCCTTCCAGTTGTTCAGGCCCCAACTGCCAAAGCTAGGGGTCCATCCGCCAAATCCGCCGTGGCCCCAGGCGCCTCTGTGTCCGCCCCAGCTGCCTGCCCAGTATGTTGCTCTGCCGTGCACTTCCAGCACGCTGACACTGAGGTTGGGAAGCTCGAACTTGAAAGTACCATCACGAGCAGCTGTGATGGTTGTGTTTGTCGATGTCACGACCTGAGCCTTGCCAGGGGCGTTGTAGCTATCATGGCTTGGTGCAGTCATAACTGTCAAGGTGGCAGTGGCTCCTCCAGACACGCCCTTGAAAGCGATCGAGACGGGAACATTGCTGGTAGCATTGTACACAGCTGTCTTGAGCATGTGAGATCCGGTCTGGTTGTTGTATCCGGCCACATAGTAGGCAGGTCCGAAGTTACCGCCGGTAGTAGGCAGAGTCTCGGTCACAAGGTGGTTACCCATGAGCGTGAGCATGTGCCATGAAGTCGACATGACGTCCTTGGTGGGGTCTGCAGTGAAGCTGATCATATCAGGTGTCCACTGGTAGCTGTTCAGGTTCTGCAGTGTTGGGGCATACGATGCGCCGATGATCATGTCTGAGTTGCGTTCGGCTCCGAGAAGGAAGACTGCCTCAGCGACACTGCCCTCCCACGATGGGAATGCGAGTCTCTCTCTGTTCGAACTCCAGTCAACTGAAGCCATAGATGCGTTGTTGCCCTCAATAACAGCGTATTCACCTGTGTCTCTATTAGCTCTATACCCTGAAATGCTTGCTGATCAACTTACCAATCAAGATAGGGTGGCTTCTGTTGTAGTGGTCGAAAAGGTTGAACTCTCTGACAAAGTTGTCAGGTCTGGAGTACTCGTGGTAATCAAGAGAGATGTCGTCAGGGATAGGGTCGACTTGAGGAGTCGACGCAATGATAGTGATATCAGGGTAGACTGCCTTGATGGCGCTGGTGAACATGGGCAGGCGGTATGCAGAGTAACTGGCGTTACCACCACCAAGGTTGTCCTCGTTACCGATCTGTTCCATCTATCAGCAACATGTACAAAGCAAGACAAAAATGGGAGCAAAAGCAAAACTCACTTCGACATAGTTGATCTGCCATGGCTGAGGGTATCCCAAAGACGCTCTCAATGCTCCATACTTGGTGCTGGTCGAGCCCATCAAGAACTCGAGCTCGTCGAGAGCAAACTGAATCCAGGGCTGAAGTTGATCCTGTGGGGTCACGGGTCCGCTAAGGTAGAAACCATCCCAAACTGCAAGGATGGGCTCAAGCTCGAGATCTTCGCACCAGTGAAGATACTCAATCAAACCTAGACCATCAGTGTTAATGTAGCCCCAAGTTCCTTCTCTGCCAGGTCTGTCCTTAAGAGGACCAATTGTCTCGTTCCACTTCCAGAGGTATGGCGGAAGACTACCCTCAAGGTTGTTACCTGTTTTCTGTCAGCTTATCCCACTGCAAACAATTGATACATGCTTAAACTCACCTCCAGGGAATCTCAAGAACTTTCCGTTCAGAGCCTTCAATGCTTCAGCAAGATCCACACGAAGACCATTGGCTCTGTTTTTGTAGGTAGGAGGGAAAAGACTGATCAGGTTGAAATCGAGCGAGCCACCAGAGACACCAGACTTGTCGAAGGTCAGATAGAACGAGTTGTTTGAGTTTGGTGCTGCAGAGCTAGGGGTGAGGGTGAAGTTATGCTGAACCCACTCGTTGGGAGAGGCCTGCGATTTTACCTGTGCGGTAGCGAAAGTCTCGTTGTTGATGTCAGACTTCAGGGAAGCGGTGAATTTGCCCTTGTAAGTTCCCTTGACCCAGAAGGAGCCAGTGTAGTCTTGAACTTGGACACCAATGCCCCAGTATCCGCTGTGGTTGTGTCAATGGATGCACTCGTAGTATGGACCCGACAAGCTTACGTGTTTGAGAATCCAACCTCGGCCTCAGTAGCCTTGCCAGTAGCAACGTTCATCGAGGTAGGCAGGGCGCTGGAGAGCGGTTGAGACAAGTTCTTCAAGGACAGACTCGAACCTCCCACAGAGTGGTAAGCGAGAAGGCTTGGTGGGTGTACAGTGCTGCCTTGGAATGCTCTGTTGCGAATAAGCTCGGCGTAGAGTCCACCATCGCCTGAAAAGTTGATATCCTTCAATGGTCAGTTAACGTCATGATTCGTTGTGATGGAAAAAAAGTACCTCGAACATGGTTCCATACTGAAGAGGAGATGTAGCATTACCGCCGCTAGCAGCGACCTGTAGGTTCAAAGCATTAGTTGCAGCAGCAAAGGCTGCCACAAGAACACTCGAGAACAACATTTTGTGGTAAAGATTGGCTCTATACACAACTCGATGTGTCGATAGTGTTTCAATTTGATGGTGACACTTGCCTTCTTATACTATTCCCAGCGGATCGTTCCTTCCATGTGGTCGGCGCGATTCCCTGATTAACAGGCAACTTTCTGATGATCGACTGTATATTATCCTAGAATTGCGTTGGCAGTTCATGTCCGTGTGTGCCGCGGTCACGACTTGCATACTACTTACATACGATGCCGGAGCAACCGTGCATGTGTAGTCTGCATCTCTTGAAGGGCTCGTCATCTCGGAAACTTTGATGATCTTGCCGGACTGTAAACCTTGCACAATACGAGCTCACTATGCAAGAGATTCATCGAGCAGTATTGAGACTGTTGTGATGATCTATTCTATGAGAGCCAGCAAGCCTCCTGCAATTCAGATTCACCTCATGGCAGGCTGTGTTGTCAAGTATGTGTGTATTGTATATAGAAAGATGCATTTGCATCGCGGTCGAGGTCATCACCCCGCGCGGAGTGCATCTCAATGTGGGGTTCATAGTCATTGTGGGGTGAGGGGTATGGCCGGTGGGTGACGACCTGCAGTAGACAATCTATACGCATTGAGGCAGGGATGAGAGACTTCTCTGCTGCTTGGCCTATGGAGATTATTTCCAGCTTTGCACGCTATAGAAACATGGACACAGGCATGTCTTCATGCAATATTTAGCCTAATCCTGTATGATCTCCACTCGGCCATGCAACTCCCTCATGACCAAGATCGACAAGCATGCGGGATGGGTCAACGTCGTTCTTATTGCTCGCTTTTGGAAGGTGCCACAAGCTCTCGGCCGTCAGGACAAGACCAAGCAAGCTGGGTAAATATCATTACCGAGACGGAAACCACCATTCGCACTCTGGATCTAAATAACTGACATCGAGCTAACAAAGCGATTCTTCTCACAGCCTAAAAGCGGTCGAGAACGGATCAGTTTTCTCTCTGCGAAAGCCACCCTCTCCACTTCGGTGAGCACCTTCGTCTCCAAGACTTCCCGTATATACCCATGGGTATTGCGGCGAGCATGGAGCAGAGAACGCACAGACCGAAGAAGAGAAAGGCGTATCCGTAGCCAGCTGCTTCAATGAAAGGCTGCACGCTATAACTGATGGCGAAATTGATGCAGGACGAGCAAATGGCCAAAACCACAACCAATTCTCCACCAATCCCTGGGAAGCATTCCATGGCATATGTTGTGGCAATGGAACAAGCAGAGACTTGGTGAGCAATCATACAGCCCACTCCAAAGGCGATTGTCATCCAGTGTGCCCCTGCTTGAGCCCCAAATCCATACATAAAGTACCCGACGGCGGCATAGATGAAAGAGAAACACAAGGTCCAGAGACGCATTTCAGGCTCCTTGATACCGCGGTTCTTACGTGCAAGATGAATCACAATCCGATCCGATAGAACGCCCGTCAGCCATCCGACAAAGTTGCCGACGAGAGCAGCAAGAAAGACGAGGCCCGTAGATGAGGTGCTCCAGTTGTATGGCGGTTCGGTCAAGATCTCTGAGATAGTGTTGAATGAGACAATGCCCGCTGTTGCCCGTAAGTATACATGACATGAAGATGCTGGGTGGGATGAATCTACCTGTGCAGCCGAATGCGAATATGCAACCAGAGATGACGACATTGGGGAACAAGAAGAGAGCGAACGGACGACAGAAGTACTGGAAATACGTCGTCTTGTCTTCTGGGAAATACACCCAGAGTTTCAACTTCTGGGCATAGGTCCGGCGAGGAAAGTCGCGCTGCTGTAGGTTGGGAGTCTCAGACTGCACAGTGGTGATACGGTTGAGGTCTTTCTCGTCGACGTCCTTGCCATCGGTGCTAGACTGCACAGGGCTAGCTCTACCTTCGATGGAAGGAAGAACTCCTTGGATCTTCTCGAAGATAAACCTGGGGAACAGGGTTTCTTCGAATGTGAGACTCAAGAGAACCAAAACACCTGCATCAATTATCGCGACACAATACTGAGTCCATCTTCAAGTACATGTCAGCAAGTATTCTCAACAATATCAGGGCATAACGCACCTCCAGCCGAGATGGTCTGAGATAATGCCTCCGGTTATTAGGCCGAGAATACTGCCAAGTTGCTGACCAAAGAGATAGAAAGACAGCATCATGCCGCGCTCATGGGCGAAAAACATATCAAACACTGACAGCTGAATAACGGCTTGGTAGGCACTTGTCCCGACACCGTTCAAGCTGTTCGACAAGAACCATTGCGCAGTACCGTGGACGCGACCCTGCCATACACCTGCCATACAACAGATGAGCGTTGTGAACAGGAACACGGGTCTTCGGCCCACTTTATTGGCAGTGCTGATCCACCAGATATTGCAGAGGCCGAGCAGCAAATAGTTTAGAGCACTACCTCCATTCATGTTGACCAGCGAAACACCAGTATCCTCAGACACTGTGGTCCAGGCGGCACCCAGTGTGTTCTCTCCAAAGGAGAATGCACATGCGTATAGCGCGAGCAGGAAGAGTTGGTACCACTTCTTCCATCGAGACCAAGTGAGAGGGTCAGAGCCGCACTCGGTTGGGCGTGGAATAAGGACAATATCCGAGTTGCTCTGGTGGGCAGCATCAAGGTCGTGGTTGACTGAGAGAACATGAGAAGAGTATCGATGCGATGTACGATTTTTTCCTACCATCAACAAGTTGTTCGGTACCGGGCACGTCTAGATCGTAGTCTCGATTCGTCATCATGATGAACTTTTTGTTGTGTTAGAAGTGGAAGATCCATCGACCCAGTGGCACGATGCGCTCTTTATAATATTCAGTAGCCTCGATAATTGTCGCATGTCCAGTATCTTCCAGCATGTACGCTTACGATTGGAGTAAGGATGTCCCTCTGATAGAGGGACGTTGATGCGGAGAAGTTGAAGGTACAAGCGTAGCCAATAGGAAATGCAGCCATGTGTCCGATAAGCTCTAGCCCTAGACAGTAATCCATGAGCGCCTACAGGTAGTCGGTTCCTAATCCGGGGTAGAGATAGGCCTCGTTCGATATCAGCAACACCAGCGAATCGAAGGTACAGGCGAAGTGTGCCGTAAAATGAGTCGATAGACGTGAGCTGAGATGGACGAGGTCCAACGTCACATTATTACGGCGACGTCCGGCTTGGGGGAAGTCCGGTCGGCAACTACGTACCTGCCTGAAACGGACAATACTATAGCAGACAGGCTGCGAAGAATATTTGGTATGGTGACCAGAGATAACAAAGGCATTTGCGTCAAATCGCTTGACACTATTGACATTCCAGTCGTCAAGCAAGGCTCAAGCCACCGCATAGAGGAGCAATATAGCGCTCCCAATCGTTGTGGCCCTTTTCAAGTCCTTCGGCTTGTATATTAGAGAGATCATCATGACTCCTGGTCAGCCATACTCTCTCTATAACAGACCTCGTTTTAGCTATGTTGGCAATAGCATTAGACTCTCCTAAGCAATTTAGGGCATACAAAACAAAGGGTCGAGCATAACTTGGCACCTCTTCGGGTAAATCTTGCCTCTCGGCCCATTCGAGATCTTCCATGGGGTCGAGTTCAACAGCGGCAACAAACAGAGGCCAGCTCAGACCTGCAAGCACTCCATGCTCAAGGAGGAGGGAAACGAGACGGAGGATCTGCTGTACGTGTCCAACAACAAGAGGCATCGCGGGGGTTGCGCCGTTGAGAGCACAATGCAGGTAAAGCTCAGCTGCTAGCCGCTTCAACTCGGCAGACAACTGGAGGAGGTTGTCGTCTTCGTCAAAGACTCTCTGTCTCAGACTGCAGAGACGCTGTTCCAAAGATGCCGCCTGGAACTGGAACTCGGGTAGAAGACATACGTCAGGCCGTGATCGATGTTGGCGACTAAGTTCAGTGATCTCGCACAATATTGATACAAGGCCAGCAGAGCAACCAAGCCATGCATCGGTATCTTCACCTTGTGATGTCCAGAAGTCACTACCAAAGATCGGCTCTTCGCCGCATGCGGTCCGTCCAATAACATCCTGGAAAGCAAAGTACTTCTCAGTGAACTCGACAAGCTCATTTGAAGCTGGTCCAGCCAAAAGGTTGAGCTGAGCGTTCCTTCTGACCCGAATTAGATCTCGAGCTCCTTTGAGGTGGACAACCCAGCGTTTGTCACACTCGTTGATGATCTCGTATTGACACAAGATCATCATAATAACCAATGTTTCGGGATCCATAGCAACCTTCAAGGGATCTTCGGTGCTGAGTCTTCCGCGTAGAGTGCGCAGAACATTATCTCCCAATCTTAACGATGTCGAACGAAAGGCAATATCCTTTTTGGATCTGTGGCATGCTGCGAGAGCAAGCAGAGCCTCCAAGACAGCGGGAGAAGATGAGATTGAGAATGGAAGAAGCAAATTGGCAAAAGGAGATTTGTTGATAGAACTCGGAACAGTTATTGGACATATCTTCTCCAGGTAGTATGAAAGTAGATTGGAGTGCATTGGACTCGGAAGATCAGGCAGCATCGGCAGTGCAGCTGGTATGGAATGTTGACGGGGCAGGAACACAGGTTGTCTAGCAGAGAGCCATGGTGACAAGGAAGCAGTGCTCAGTGTGTCATCGCGATCGTTGGTACGGACGACGTCCAAAACTGGCATGGCTTCAAGTGCGAGATTCTCCAGAGTGGTAAGCTGTTCGATATTCCCTACCGTAGCGTTGATGAAGCTGTATGAAGAGATGAGGGGAATCTGTATCCAAGATACCTCATCCTCAGTGACGTGGATGCATGGCGAAGAAGCATTTGATTTCTCGGTGGCATTCTTGCTCCACAGACCAGCTCTACCGAATGCTCGTCCTGCACTGGTATAGTCTTGTTCCCACTTGAGTTTGATGCTCGTTGAGCACTCGAAGCCCTTGGCATTACATTGGCCACAAGTCGGTTTCTGCTCATCGCAACGAACTTTACGAGCACGGCATTTGTCGCAACCAGTTCTTTTTCGGACGCGAATAGATTCCTCAGGATTTACTCGTTTGCGGGGCATGGCGGATGTCTGATTAGAACAGGTGGGCCTTAAACATGATGCCGTATTCGGTAGAACGATAGGGCGACCGAAAATCTCAGGAAGGTCCAAGTCAGGCTTTGTCTGGTGATGACTTGGGACTTGGGGTAAGATAGGCCGAAGAGAAAATGCGGGCGAGAGGTTGGGGCGGCCGAGGGAGGCACGAGTCATGCATGTGAGCCGCTGCCAAGAGTGGCATGCGTTCCGGGTTGGACCTTCCTCGTCTCTGAATCTCCCCCGCTGTCACCTTGAGGTCAATCCGATACCGTTGTGCTTTCCAAAGGGTCATTATATGTAGAGTAGTAGCGTACATTCAGGTAGGTCACCGCTTTGTTGCTAAGTTAGAGACCACGACTTCCCTTCCTCTTACCTCTGGAGCCTGCTCATAAATCTTCTTGCAATGTCCGTCCCACTATCCCTAGACTCAACGATTCTTATCGTCGGTGCAGGCACCTGGGGTATATCCACGGCTTTGCATCTGAAAAGGTCTGGTTCGGACTTTGTACTCAACATCTCTGCATCTCGGAATGGTATTGACTTGCTGCTAGACGAGGATACAAGCACGTCACCCTTCTCGATCCCTACGCTGTGCCGTCTCCCATATCCGCCGGTAACGATGTCAACAAGATTCTCGAGCTGGGAACCTTTGCTGCTGGTGCCGACTCGGACGAACGCTTCGTTGCAAACACTTTGATTAACGAAGCGACCAAAGGATGGCTCGAAGATCCTGTATTTGCACCGTACTTCCACGAGACAGGGTGCATTATTGCTGCAACATCGGATGCCGGACGTGCACACATGAACTCTGCCAGTGGTCCCAGTGAGGACGCAGGCTGGTTGCCACTCAAGACTAAAGAAGACTTCCAGGCAACTATGCCAAAAGGTGTTCTTACTGGAGACTTTCCTGGCTGGGAGGGCTGGTGGATGAAGAAAGGCTCCGGATGGATCCATGCGCGAAAATCTATGGAGAGTGCGGCCAGAGAAGCAGAGCGCTTGGGTGCTGTGTTCATCACTGGTGAAGAGAAGGGCAAAGTCGAAGGTCTAATCTTCGAGCATGGCGACGTCAAAGGAGCAAAGACACTAGATGGAGTTGAACATCGAGCAGACCGAACGATAATATGCGCTGGTGCGAATGCAGGAATCATTTTCGACATGAAGGATCAACTGCGTCCCACAGCCTGGACTCTAGCTCACATCAAGATGACAAAGGAGGAATTGCAACTATTCAAAAATCTTCCAGTCCTGTTTAACATCGAGCGAGGCTTCTTCATGGAACCTGACGAGGATAAGGGTGAGTTGAAGATGTGTGATGAGCATCCAGGATATTGTAACTGGGAAGTTGATACGCAGAAGTACGTCTACATCCCCTTGCCATGTTGGCAATCTCACAAGCTGACCTATAGTAGCTCCCAACGGTCAAGCATACCTTTCGCAAAGCACCAGATTCCCAAAGAGGCAGAAGAGAGAGCCCGAGGCTTTCTTCGCGAGACAATGCCGCATCTCGCCGATCGACCATTCAGCTTTGCTCGTATCTGTTGGTGTGCGGACACTCCCAATCGGGCTTTCCTCATCTCCAAACATCCTGAATACCCTAGCCTTGTGCTTGGATGTGGTGCTTCAGGCCATGGCTTCTGTCATATCCCAGTCATTGGTGGATTGTGAGTACCCCTCATCCATTGACTGTAATAACACGTGTAGCTGACCATATACACAGTATCATAGATGCGATGGAAGACAAACTAGATCCTCGTATGAAGCACAGCTTCCGCTGGCGCCCAGAGACGGCAGTGAATCGCAAGTGGGAGGATTTGCAAGACAGATTTGGCCCAGAGGGATCGAACAGGATGATGAATTTTGGTGACATTGCGGAGTGGACCAACATACAGCCAGAAATTGCAGAAGCCAAGCTTTAGATTCAATATAGGTCGTAAACATCATTTCCGTTAGAGGTGTTTGGTTCTCGTGAGCTGATATCAAACGTTCTTCGTGTAACAATTATACCTCGTGTGAGTCGTGATTCGTTTTCGTTTCAAACAGTAGGTACAACAGATAGCATAGAAACAGGTAAACATCAACCCAACAGTGGAACAATACTTGACCCGTCCAATTTCATATCCCTTCTTTATCACACCGTCTAGACTGATGCCGACATTACTGCAATGTGACTTCGCATTTATGTCCCTTGGGCACAATCACAAAGTAATTCTCCAGATCCATACAATCCGCCGTCATGCTCGGAGCAATACGCATTCCCTTGCACTCGCGGAAGAGAAAGGCAGTAGCATATCTCAACTCCATCCAAGCAAGATTGATACCAAGACAACTGTAAGCACCTACTCCGAAAGCGCAGAATGTACTCTTAGCAGCAGCACTTTGTTGCTTTCCCTCGAACCAGCGGGTGGGATCGAAGCTAGAATGGATGTCAGCTACTGTGATGCGAAAGCGTAAGATCAGAAGTACATACACGTGGGCGTTTGGCCAAAGATTTTCGTCTCGGTGCATGGTGTATGCTTGAGTGCTGACTGTTGTACCTGGAGGAACGAAATATCCATCGAGGGTTGCGCCGCCCTCGGGCACTACTCGAGGAAGACTGCCGGGTACAGCACAGTATAAACGCAGTGTCTCGTTGATGACCGCATTGAGCAGGGGTAGCTGTTCGAGATCGGCATCAGTGAATTTGTCTCCTAGCTTGGCAACTTCCTCTTCCAGCAATGCACGGAGTTGAGGTCGGGATACAACTGCCCACGACAGAAAGGTCATGGTGTTAGCAGTCGTTCCCGAGCCTGCGAATATGAGGGATGTCGACTCTGTTTTAACATCCATGTCATCGACGTGTGCTTCGCCCTTTTCAGCTTCGGCCATGATGGTGGCCATGAGGTTGGAGTCATGACCACCTTTGCGAGCGTTCTCGACGGCTTTGGTGCCGTAGCCTAGGATGTACGCGCTGGAGTTGAAGGCCTCCTTAAGTGGCTTGAACGGTATGCGGCTTCCGATGGCACGGAGCCATGGCATCTCTGCGCCAATGCCGTTGCCAATGAGAGCTGCTTCAAGCACTCGGATATACTCGGTTTTCTGAGAACTCGGTCAGAAAGTTGCAACTTCTTTGGACGGATTTTCAATTTACCTTTCCAAGTTCAAGCATACCAAAGGACTCGCCGAAGCCAAGGATGCCGACGATATCAGTAGCCATGAACGTCCACCACTTGAGCAGATCTGCAACGCCCGTCTGGGCATCAACCTTGATCTTCTCAACAGCAAGCAAAGTCTTCTCACGGACAGTGGGTTCCCAATGCTCTCTGAGATATGTCTTGCTGAAGCCACGAGCAAAAAGCTTTCTGCGCTGGCCATGCTCGCGAGGGTTACGCATGGTAAAGACACTCAGTCGGGGGAAGTTTGTCAGCTTCTCATACCATATGTCCTTGGCGAACTTGGAGGAGACGGCGTGGATCTGCTTGAAAGCGGCAGGGTCCGCGACAGCAACTTCTGTTGGTGAGATGCGCACTATTGGGCCATACTTCTTGTGTAGGTCGTCAATGTAGAAGATACGGCGACCTCCAGTGACCGCGAATTTCAGCTGTAGGTTGGTGTAGCGACTGATCCATGGACCTGGCACGACCTTCAACGGCGAGGTGAGTGAATGGTAGACAGTCTATCAGCGAATTGTTAGCAGAAACAACTTCGCAGCTGATTCCGAACGTAGGTGGACATACCTGGATCAACCAGAACAGCACTGCAAAACATATTCCGAGCAAGACGAGGGAACCTGATAGAGCAATCATCTTCGAACAACTTGCGGAGATTGAATGCAACTCGACTGAGAAGTGCAGTACAGGACTACTTATGATGCACCAGCACTTACCATATCGTTCACTCACTTAATCTCCAGCCACCGAGTACGCGACACTTACCTTGGCTTCATCCTTGCGTATGAAACCAAGAGTCCGCATGTGCATTATCGCACAATGCATATATCGAAGTTAAATTCTTCAGCATGTAGAGCATGGAAGTACCAGTTGATGTGGCACATGACCCCAGCTTGCAGAGAGATTGAGATGCAGTCGAGGAGTTCACGATACGAGGTGCGTTCCTCACAAGGATCCGTATCCAGTTTCGGCACGTGAGTATCAATGTACAGACCGAGACGAGGAAAGATGAGCAAAAGGCGTCTGAGGGAATGGTATACTCTTCGGACAGTGGGGAGTTGCGACACGGTAGGATGCGTCGAGAGCGGGTGAGGCAGAAAGACGAGAGATACAGGATAAGGCAATCTTGGGTCCAGATATGGAGGGTCTCTGATTGGTAACCATGTCACTGGTACGAAGCTTTCGACCAAGCAATTGATGTGCAACCGTGTGCGGGGATTGGAGTGGTTGGAAATATCCCGGCTAGGCAGGGTCTTGATATGATGTCCAGGGTCTGCTCAGAGTTGTAAAGTTGCATGGGTATCCTCGTCCGAGCTCATTCGGCTTTCACTGTGTGCCTGGGTTGCCTGTGGTCGTACGGAAACATATTTTATCGTCGTGTGTGACCTACCGGGTATAACACGGCGGGGTAGATGATCATATTGTTGGTAAAGTGTATAGTAAGCCGACAAATGCTGCAGTTCGCTGCGAGTTGCAGGACTTGTGGTTCAAGGTTGTATTCCACAGTCGGTTCTTGGTCGGTCTCGGCTCGACTTGCCATTTGACAGCCAGACAATCGCCCATACCTCATCTTCAGGTGCAGTCCTCTGAATGACAACACAATCTGGTTGTTGAGCTGTTCGGCTCTCCACTGTTGAGTGCATGAGAAGCTACTGGCTGTCCAGCTAACAAGAACGATCGTGATGATAGGCGCATGCTGTGTCAGCAACCTCTTTATGCACTACCCTAGTCGGATACGAGTACAGTTGTTTTCGATGAATGAATGCTTATGACGCAGGAACGAACATCTACGATTGAGCCGTTCTTTGCACGTAGGATGCTGCAAGTTTGACCATCGTGCCTGTCGTCGAGCGGAATGGAAGCTGAACTGTGACGGAAGGCGCGACCCTCATCGACTCCATCGTCCTCAAAATGCTACTACATCATAACAATCTCTTCATCGTCGACTATTCAACTTTATCAACAACCTTACCTCATCAATAATCCTGTTGACATACTGTTCATCAACACCAAGCACATTCAAGATGGCCGGACCTAAATCTATCTCACCGCAAGGCGTCCTTGGACTCTTGTAAGGCAATGCATGCTAGTCTGACAGACTGCATCTGACTTACCGCCCCGTGCAGCCGTCAGCATTCTGATATCCTCTCTTTCTTTGCCATTACCGGAGGTCTGCTATGGGTGCTCAGATCCCGATCCATGGCTCGCAAGGCCCTCGAAGACAAACAGATCGACCACGGATCCGGCTCCACCTTGGAACAAGGGGTGTCAGAAAAGAATCCACAAACACGGCGTTGAAGCTTTGTCAAAGCCGTAGACTTGGAAGATGACCCTAACAACATATTGATTCTCCTGAAAATCAGGATGGAATGGAAGAATGAATTATGGATAAATGCGTTATGTTCGTACGAATGAAGTGACCACAAAAGCAAGCCTTGAAAAGCCAGTGTGGCCTAATAGTGTAGAAATATGCCATGCTTTGAATCTCATGGTTTCTAGTCCAGTATAGCCATGGACGCCCTTACTCCCTGCATCGCTCTAACCAGGATATTGTGCAGAAGAGGAAAAATCCAGCCCGAAAACGCCCCATATAAAATCGCTAGAAGACGTTGACTCTCATGAGTCTTGTGCTAGGCCATGCTTTTGGTAGTCCTTGGTGAGCATCTGGTCTCTGGCCTCATAGTGACCCTCCATTCTCCAGCGCCAGCTCTCCATGTAAGGCTTGAGATCCTCGACCTCGGGCGACCACCACTTCTCGTGCAGACTTTTAACCCCGCCGAGAAGGTCGTCGACTTTAGGGTAGTGGATGTTCCATTCGTTGCCGAGCTTGGTCCAGGGCATGTTGCCGTCCTTGCGGTGGGCGTAATTCAGCAAGTTTTGCTCGGGGAATTGAGGGTCGAAACGGCCGTTCAGCTTGAGAAGCGACATGTAGTAATCAAACATGTCTCGCGAGGGCTTGAAAACGAAGAAACCAGCGTTGAGGTAGTCGATGTTGGGGTAGTCGTGGTGTTCGTCGGTGGGAGGATAACCGTGGTCGCGCAGCATCTCGGGTACACCAGCAAAGTTGTACTCGAGAGGCAAAGTTCCCTCATCCGACTTTATGGCGGCAGGCTGGGTCAGAGTGCCACGAGTCTCGACGGCGGGATCAGCGAAGATGGCATCCAGAGGCTCGACCAGGACAGTATCGCCGTCGAGGAAGCAGATGCGCTCGAATTGGTCCAACTCCCACAAACGTAGCTTGGTCATGACGTCCTGCCACGTGCTGGTTTCAGTCTTGACCCAGTCGGCCTTAATAAAATCTGCAACAACCACAACCGCTCCGTCCTTGCGCAACCTCTGTCTCTTTTCTTCCGACACATTCTCAGTGACCAAGACAACGAAGGGAATTGACTTGTCGCGAGACGAGGTCTCGGGAGCATGCAACAATTGGTATGCGAGAATGCGGGTAGCGATGAAGTAGTGGTCGTTCTCCCAGTTCTCGTCCAGATCGGCATTTCCGGCGAGGAAAGTTGCGAAAGCGTATTTGGCTTTTACGTTATCGAGATCGGTGGGATGCCAGTTGTCGTGCGACAATGCCGGAGGCAAAACATCCTTGGCCGTGTCTGTGATGGACTGGATAACGGCATCGCGGTGTTCGTCGTATGTGCGGGGCAGAGGTGTGAAGAAGATGGACAGGAAGATGACGATCGTAACAAGCGGAATCCAGAAAGTCTTTGTGTTGCGAATCGTCGGTCTGCGGCGAAACTGGGGAAGCGGCGAAGGCGGAGGAAGAAGGTGTTCTTGGGCCATGATGGCTGTGACGGCTACGCGGAACGAGCAGCAGATAGTGGGTAGGCGAGAGTGATTCACCGCCGCAGCAGGCTACTCGAGAGCGTGGTTGAACGAGTGTCGGGTCGGAAAACGAGTGACGAGTTGAGGACGCGAGGGCGACAGAGATTATTATTGTCCGAAGGAAATTGACCAACGGCTGGAAAAAGGGACTGTCCAAATTATGACATAGCGGCCAACCAACATAGGAACGTTGGTCCGCCCTGGAAGTTGGATGTCTCAATCCTCGATACGAACCACAGCCTCTCAATCTCGACTGCTTATTGCCCAAAGGTAGAGTGGCGCTCGTAACCTCTGCCGATAAGCATGCCAGGAGTTACCTGCCAAGCAGATACGAGCTACACAAAGTCAGCTCCTTGCTGCTGACGACCCCCTTCAGCGTTTCCCAGCTGAAGCCTACACCTCTGGTCACAAAGTTCCTAGACAAGTGGGAAAGAGGGTGTGCATCCTTGCGTCGCGCCTGTGCACTGTTTGCTTGTTCATCATGCGATACCAACCAGATTGCGACAACAGGCTTTTTTGACACTCTCTCCCTATACCAACAATCATTGCCTATCTTCTCGTCGAATCGAGTCTGAAAGCTGTCACGTTTGATCTCTCGCTTGACATGTGCGCCTCGCATGTTGTTGGCAGCCTGAAAGCATCTTGAATTTATTTCTGTCCTGTTCTTGGCGACGCCATCAAAGCTAATGCCATTTTGACTCTGTGCCCCCTTCAGGAATCCAAACTGTTGGGCATCTCATCGAGGCTGTGAAGTTGCATGTCTTCAGCTGACTGAAATATCCGTGTATTCCCATGTCCGGGCAGATGCGATGAAAGACGCTTAATGCAACAGAGATGACACCACATGCTCGTTCCAGCACTGCATACCGCCAAGTCGGTGGCAGGAAATCGCGCCATATGACTTCACATTTCTGTCTTTCACATCCGGCTGCTCCCTTCCAATGAATGCGACGAGATCACCACAGCCTGAGGTCGACTACCCCTTGCCTCTACACTCTTTGTAAGCTTCGTGGGATTTGCTTACAAATGGACTTATTGTCGGAGTCGTAAAAGAGCGATGTTGACGCTGATGACTATACAACTTAATATGGCGCGGGGAGACTGTGTCTCCGCTTCTGTTGTGAGGAGAAGGCTCGAAACACTCTCCTCACAGATCGCCAGTCCGGCTCGAAAGTACAAAAGGTGCGGGGTGACCACTTGACTCAAAACCAATACATAGCGACATCACCACATCTTTGAGAACCAACTACAATGTCCGGATCAGGAATCAAGACCGTATTTGGCGGAGGCAGCGTCGGCTTCGGCGTCTTCAAGACTGCAGAGGAATGTCACGATGTCTTCAAGATTCTCAAGGACCATGGCGTCGAGACTATCGACACCGCTCAGCTCTACGGCGACTCCGAGAAGATTCTCGGAGAAGCAAAGGCTGGGGAGCAGTTCACCATCGACACGAAGACTCCTGGTGGTTTCGGAGCGCAGGCCAGCACCTCAGACATAATCGAAAAGGGCCACCGAAGCTCGAAGATCCTTGGACCTATTGACGTCTTCTACATTCACGCACCCTCCGAGAGCGAACCCAATACCGACGTCCTCTCAGCAGTGAATGAGCTCTACAAAGCTGGTGTCTTCAAGAGATTCGGTCTTTCCAACTTTGTAGCCAGTGATGTCCAGGCTGTCTACGACTACTGTGAGAAGAACGGTTTTGTCAAGCCTACAGTCTATCAAGGCAACTACTCGCCCGTAGCTCGTCGCCAGGATACCGAACTCTTGCCCACTCTCCGCAAACTCGGTATCTCCTTCTACGCCTACAGTCCATTGGCTGGTGGCTTCCTCACTAAGACAAAGCAAGATGTCCTCGATGGAAAGGGCAGATTCTCCAAGGAAGGAATCGGCGCAATCTACAACAAAATGTACGCCAGACCTCAACTCTTGGACTCTCTCACGACATGGGAGAAGATCGCAAGCGATGCAAACATCTCGCGTGCTGAGTTGGCATACCGCTGGGTCAAGTACAATTCTGCTCTGAAGGCCGAACATGGTGATGGAGTTATCGTTGGTACAAGCAGTCTGAAGCAGTTGAAACAGACGTTGGAAGGTTTAGATCGTGGACCTTTGCCTGCTGAAGTTGTTGAGAAGATTGACGCCATGTGGGAAAGCATCAAGCATGTTGCACCGCTTGACAACTACGCCGATGGTGTCAAGGCTCAGTAGATACTCGTAATTAATGTCATGTTCCTTGAAAGCTAGAGTCTAGTAACCCTCATATGTTGCGATACTTTTTCATACGATACAACGTTACCAAGTTCCTGCTAGTGGCAGACCAACTTTGATTCATATCCAGACGTGTACTTGTGCTCGGCCACCTACAATAACGCAGGTAACAGCCCTGGTACGTATCGTCGACCATCAGCTCTTGCCCTTATGGTACCTGAGCCCATCGATCGAGTGTGATAATAGTTGGTCACTCAGTTGATGCTCAGGCTTGCTAGATAAGCAGCATCGCTTTTGATATTTTTTCCTTATGTGGTAACACACCAACATTGATGCTTGCAACACTGAGGTATGTAACCAGAAATATCATGCTAACGGTAGATAAGGAACAAAATCTAGCGAAAACCGAGTATTTATCGTGATCTCACAGTTTGGAGGTGTCAAATATGTAGAGGCCGGACACACCCTGTCCCTACCTTGCCAAGACCATGCATCGAGTAGGAAATATTCGTGCTGGGGGCGGCCCGCCACCTACTAGCCACTAGATAGTCAAATGTAGCCCTCAGACATGTCGAGCTAGGGCTATCCGTTCCGTGTTTTGCTGCAAACATTCAATGGTGATGCATGAAAAGAAGACCAAGCAAGAAATACTTGAACACAAGCATGCTAAGGCTTGCTAAGCGACGATAAGATCGGCGCGTCCAACGGGCGAAAGCCTGTCATGTTTATTTTCGGCCAACGAACGACCTCTGTGGATTGTTGTATCTTGTTGCGTCCAGGAGTGCAGGAGCGACTCAGGCTTGGTCGATGGCTGGTTCGTCGAGTTGAAGTAGAAACCTTAGGGTCGGACCGACGAAAGAAGAAGGACATTTCGGAGCCCGAAGGCTGGCAAGACACGGCATGCCATCGCTTGCGTGTTTTTGGAAAATCAGGATCAACAAGGAATCCACACCACTCAGGTCTCGACACCAATGAGAAATGTTTTCATGGCTGGGAGTCACGGTACACCGGTGACTTTGATCCCCGTCTGGCGCTTCTCAACATAGGCAAATGAAAAAGCGGGCCCCGGAGTAATGCTGAACAATCCGATGATATTCATCAAGGGCTGACGGTGTTTCAACTTTGCACGTACAACGCGCACTTCGTCATCACAACACCTTGATCTCGCTGCTCACACGCACACACAATCCAAGGAATCTTGAAGGCTGGTTTGACTTGAACCGCCATCCGACGCCACCACATTTTCGTGTTTTGCTCAATTTTCCGTGACGCCGGTACTCTAACCTTTGGCTCCCTTCGTTCTTCACACGGTCGCTCTTTCAAAACTCTTGCACTGTCGCGACACCTCAGAGATGAAACCGATACAATCGTCATGGCTTATCAACGCTTTGTGTCTGACAGCACAGTTTGGGTCGGCACTACAGCTTGATGTCAGTAGTCCGGGTAAGATCGCAACAACATCATGACACAAAGTCGCCAAAGGCTGATGCCAAACAGACTCGATCAGGTCAACGGCTAGCGTGGTCGCATATGACTTGATGTCGTACTATACCGGAAATCGCACTGGAGATGTTCCTGGCAATCTTCCGGCGCCGTACTACTGGTGGGAAGCGGGCGCCATGTTTGGCGAGATGATTGAATACTGGTATTACACTGGTGACACGACGTACAACGATGAAGTCAAGCAGGCTCTACTGCACCAAGTCGGAGACGACAAAGACTATATGCCCAGGAATCAGTCAAAGTCATTAGTGTGTATCCCCAGGGAGCAGTGATACATCCTCTTGTGACAGGCTGACTGATACGATAACGAACAGGGCAATGACGATCAAGTCTTTTGGGCATTCAGTGCCATGTCAGCGGCCGAACTGAAATTCGAAGATCCGGGAGACGGTCAGCCATCGTGGCTCGCACTTGCGCAGGCTGTATTCAACGAGCAAGCATCAAGATGGGACACAGGAACCTGTGGTGGAGGGCTCCGCTGGCAAATCTTCACCTTCAACGCTGGGTACGACTACAAGAACGCCGTCTCCAATGGTGGCTTCTTCCAGCTGGCTGCCCGCCTGGCCCGTTACACGCAGAACCAAACCTATGTCGACTGGGCAGACAAGATGTGGGACTGGTATGCCACAACGCCCCTACTTGAGATCGATACATGGCAGATCAACGACGGATCCAGTACGCAGAAGAATTGCACGGATTCCAGTCAGCTGCAGTGGACATACAACTACGGTGTCTTCATTGCCGGAAACGCATATCTCTACAATTATGTGAGTCGTCTTGCTCGATATGCAAGAAGCCATACTAACGTGAGATCAGACTGGTGACGCAAAGTACATGGACCGCATCGATGGTCTTCTCAACGCTACACTAGCAAGATTCTTCCCTCAGAAAATGGGAGGCGTCATGGTTGAGGTTACGTGTGAGCCCCTGGGCAACTGCAACAACGATCAGCCGGCGTTCAAGGCGTTCCTCACTCGATGGCTTGCAGTGACAGCACAACTGGTCCCCAAACTTTACGAACGCATTTTCACATACCTACGCAAGTCAGCTGCCGGAGCGGCAGGACAGTGCTCAGGAGGCGTACTAGGGAGACATTGCGGTCGTGAGTGGAACACAACGACATGGGATGGAATTTCGGGAGTCGGCGAACAAATGTCAGCTCTTGCAGTCATCCAGGCTATGATGATGGACACGACGGATCTACCTGCGCCCGTGGGGGCTACGACTGGAGGAACAAGTAAGGGAAACCCGAGTGCTGGCACAGGCAGCAGCGGTACAACGGGCAACAATGGTCTGCCGTCGGTGAATCGGGATCAGATCACAACGGGTGACAGGGCCGGAGCTGGCATATTGACAGCAATTGCACTGCTACTCACGATAATTACTGGAGGAAGTTTGGTTCTCGAATGATTGCTTTGATAGCATAGCGTGGAAGGTCAGGAAATGACTAGGTATTTTGGTCGATATATGGCTGGCGTCAGGATGGAATGCACAGTACAGACCAGGAATTTAACGTTTTCACTTCTGACAATAGTGTACCTGTGTGATAGATGAAGGTCGTTGATGATGTTGAGTTCATGATGGTTTTGTAGACTTGGCACGTGATTGGTCAGAGCGATGGGCGACAGGCGTCGCGAAGTCGAAGTTAGCGGCGTCAAGACAAGATTATTCGACATACCACACATACCACGACAAGATGCCGCCACGACTCAATCTCCTCTCACGAGCATCGCTATACCGGCCCACAGCACCTCACGCAAGCGTAGCCTCGCTGCTACAGCCCTTCCTGCGCAGCGCACAACAGCCCGCTCAACAGAGAAACGCCTCGATTCTTTCCTCGCTCTCGGACAACTCGGGCGCTTACAACAAGAAGATCAGAAGAGGAAGAGGTCCTTCGTCCGGCAAGGGCAAGACATCGGGACGTGGTCACAAGGGTCAGAAGGCCCACGGAAAGGTCCCGCGCAACTTCAATGGTGGTCAAACTCCTGATGTCGTTGTTTCTGGTGAAAGAGGTTTCGAGAACCAGTGCGTGCTTCTCTTGCTGCAAGCATACACTGAACACATGGCTCATACGTGAATCTCCAGGCACTTGATCGAAATGACTCCGCTCAACATCAACCGCCTCCAAGCCTGGATTGACGCCGGCCGTCTGAATCCAAACGAACCCATCACACTCAAGGAACTGGCAAAGTCGCGCTGCATCCACGGCATCAAAGACGGCGTCAAGCTGCTCGCCCGCAGCTCCGAGAAACTCACCACTCCCGTCGAAATCGTCGTCAGCCGTGCCAGTGCCTCAGCCATTGCTGCTGTCGAGGCTGCAGGCGGCAAGCTCACTACTCGCTACTACACCAAGCCCTCCATCTCGCGCGTCCTCAAGGGCGACACAGATCCCATCTACAGCATTCAGAGCGCTGCTCCCCCTACACCCCGTCCCGACTTCAAGTACAGGCTTCCCGATCCGGCCAGCAGAAAGGACATTGAGTACTACAGAGATCCTGCGCACAGAGGTTACTTGAGCCATATGCTGCAAGAGGGCCAGGGCCCCAGTTTGTTCTTCAAGACACCTGGCCAAGGTCGTGTGGATCACAAGAAGGTTGCTTCCAAGGGTGCCAAATCTGCTGTCAAGGGCGAGAACAGGGTTTGGTGATTTGTCGTGTAATGCAAACAACAGGGATGCTTTTCCCGTGTATCAATATTTTATCTTCGTCTTTACGGTCTTTGAGGGTGTCTGTGTTGCTCAAGAGAACGAAATGGTGGTTTGGTGGAACGACAGTGATTACGCATTGATAGACTCTTGTGATATGCCTGTATAGGTACTCTGACTCTCACACACTTGCTGTATACCCGTGCAACATGATGAGTTGTGTGTCACCATACTCCATGCCATAATGGGTCAGCAAAGTAGGAAGATCACGGGTTAGCATGAATCAGGGGTTTCTTCCTTGTACGTAGCTTTGAATACAAGGATGACATGATATTTTGCAACCAAATCCTTGTCGCTTCCCCTTTATTTTTGTTCCCATGCTCTTCTGCTAAGAGGCAAGGCAAGGAGAAAGCACTAAGCAGTAGAGCACTGTAGAGCCACCAGTCGCTTACGGGAACAAGACAAAGCAAAAGTGAACTGGGAATATGCGGTTGAATGCATTGCATGGATGAGTCCAGCTGAATGGAAATGAAATGGCTGGCTGCGCTGACTGCAGCATCTGGAACCCCCCAACCAACGCTTTATTTTTCATGCTGAGGTTTAGATGAAAGTAGAGAGAAAGAAGAAAAAGAGGATACCTGCAGGACTGCTACTTACCGTTTTTACGCAGTACACACCGCCAGAGTAGTTCGATGGTTTGGAAAAGACGAGAGACGGTGGACGGGTCAAAAGAAGACTAGAAGCCTGCCTGCGTCCTCCTGCAGTAGCTTTGCTGACTGACTCTTGTTCGTCTACTCGGCGCGTCTCTCACTCGTACGTAGGTGTGTCCACTCTAGACGGGCCTCACTATCTGTAATGTGGCACGAGCTGGAGTGGATTACTCTACATGTACGGTGAGGCGTGTTAGTAGAACAAGGGCTCATCTGACTACAATATAGACGGCATGCCGCAACAAAATACGATAGAGTAGGGTTATCGCAAAGGATTCGGCGGGTTTGATGTCTTTTCGCGTCTGACGCCTCTTGTCAGAGATTAAGATCCACCATGGATGTCACGAGACGTGTGTTACCAGTTGACTGGCGCCTTTCCTGCTGTTGGAATCTAGACAGGCGTTTTGTTATCGAATCGTCGTTGCAATCCTGCAATCACCCTTGGGCTTGCTCTTTGTCGGGATGTTAGACGACAAGACACGATACTTCAATCAAATACATCATCCAAGCGAGAAAAAAATCGATCCATATGACCTGGTGATGTGCGAGTGTACAATCTTGGAACACTATGCGTCACCCGCGTGTCCTTGTCGTCCATCTTTTTTTGCTTGCATATCTCCACTTTCAAGCCCGCATATCGAACCATGAAGGGAAAGAAAAAAGATTCGTCGTTCGTTTTCGGGAGTGGAAAACGCCATCTCGCTTGATTGGCTTTTTAGTCCATCTAGATACAGCAGTTGGTCTGTTCATTCATGTTTGCTTTTCGAGAAGATACTTTTATTTCAACGTGTGTTGAGGAGGAAGGGCAGACGCTGTGTCGTGTTCATTGTTTTTCAGCTCTCACCAAATTTGTCTTGGTTGTTTTGTTGGCAGGATCCAAGAATCGAGTTCGAGAAAATGTAGTCATCCTTCTTTGGGGCTTGCAGGGTTGCAGCAAACAGTGAAAGTATCGTAAGCGCCTCATTTTTTTCATTGGGGCTCGAATTTCGGTTTTTTGGATTTGAAGCGAAAAGGCATTTCTAGAAACGGGTGCGGCTGTGGACTCCATACAGGGTTTGTGGACCGAGGATGGCAGGTGCGATGGAAGATAGCGACGAGGATGCGTCGAGAGGACGACGCCACGACCGAGTTCGAACAATGAACTTGTGGCGACGCGACGCATGATCGATTATTCGTCGGTTGTTGTTTCTTGATCTCGATACAATTCTCCTAAAGCATCGAAACCCAATAACATACCCAGTCAGCCGGTTGCGGGATCAAAGGCATGTTCACGGATTCTGTATCATTGACATGGATGATGGAGATATGCTGCCTACCGGACCCCGGTTGGTTGCATGTCCGCTCGCAGAAGAGCCCCTTCCGTAACAACCGTCTGCTCGGTGTCGAGAGTTTTGACTTTCTCGATTTTGAATTGGGGTTGCCAACTCTAGAACGTGCCTCGGAGCGAAATGCAAGATCCAAGGCTACAAGCAAGGGGCTCTTACCTGCCCTGCGCTATTCCGCACGGCGCCCGCCGCCCTAGAGCTGTGCTGTGGAATCAGACGATGAGACATGCGCGAGGGTTTGAGATTTGAATGTGCTCCCAAGCAAACAAAGTTCCCTGCTCCACAGCAGACTTTTGTTTCCCGCTCCGTGAAAAGAAACCTGTGGCTGGGCTTTCGCTGATCCTACGGTGTTACCGGCCGGTCGGCAGACCACTTTTCAGGTCTCTGCCACCTGCTGCAAGCAGAGTCAGGCCTCCTTGTGGCATCATCTCTACTCCGATACCCGACTTCTCCTTTTGTGTTCGAGATTGTGTTTCTCGCTGAAATCCGATAGTCAAAGATTCAATTTACAGGCTCAATGCTTGAGCTGACTTTCGTCCGAGGCGCTTCACGCTAAACAGAATCCCAAAAGTCGTTTCGTAAATCCTCTTCGCAACTTGTCAGCTGTGGACCACGATGCAAGATGATCATCTATTGGCAAATATCACCGGATCCACACCTCTCAGGTACGAACGAACGATGTCAAAGTTTTTTTTTGTTCTGTGCCTCCGCTAATCGAAGGGAGCGCGCGGCACGGAAAGGGAGAGAGGGCAACAAACATAGGCAAGGTGGAGAGAGCAATAACAATCTGCAGGAATGGACCAAGTCATGTCGCTGATTACCAGTCCACATGATCTGATCCGTAGAGTAAGGATAAGCGGTGGAGAAGCGACAAGCAAAACAGAGAAAAGCCCAGACAAGAGTACGAACACCATGCTCGAATGCACTAGCGACCGAGCGAGCAAAAAACGGGCAGCTACAAGCGTTGATTGGTTTTTTGTATGGACGACTCGCGGCCGTCCACGGCAGTGATGGGAGCAAGATTTCAGGATTTTCTGGAGTGGTGACTGTTTTGCCTTTTGGCTCCCCTTGTCTGGTGCGCTCCACCGCTGCTTTCCATCGAACCCGTCCCGCTGCGCTCGCCCGTGCGTGTCTCTGCGCCTTAAGAGTGGAATCGTAGGGAGTCACACCGGGAAGGATGTTGGAAGCTCAAACACAGGAGTCAGCGGTTATGCGAGAGCATCAAGAAAAGGTTGTCATCCACGAGTTCGGATACAAAACAGAAGATCGAGAATCGATTCGTCTGTTCATTGGTCAGGTCCGCATCTTTGCTCGGTAACGGCTGCACTCAATGCACATCTGTCGCTTCTCTTTGATGACGAATTAGATGATGTAGATACCTCCTTGTTGCTGCATTTGATCTTACTTTTCAACACCCTAACCACAATACCAACCTACGAGTCGCATCATGCATACAACAAGAATAGCGAGACAGAAGCACAGGCTCTCGCTCTCGAGCATCTCTCAGCAACGTTCAACCGCATCTGGGAAAAGCATGTACGGTAGATAGGTCATCAAACGACTCGCCGAGATGATGATGCGAACGCGTTTCGTGAAAGGGCGTCTTTCCAGATCAATCAAACTTACTCATTTGGAATAGCGCCTCCGACCCCACACATGAGTCCACCACGCTGCCCACTCAGGCTGAGCAAGATCTGTGCTTTTCGCTAGCCCTCGGATATACGGTCTCGGGGCTCGCTGATATGCGTTGCTCGTGAGTCGCAATATCAAGTCCGCATTACTGAACATCAGGCATGGGACGCGAAACGGGCGGCATGGATGTGTGTTATTATCTTTTGATGATGTGGTTCCGATCCGCCTGTGTGGCTTGTTGGCAGACAAGGACAGTCGTGTCAGCTGCTGTCTCGGACATTCCGCCGAGTGGGTACAGGACAAGCATGTTGCAACAGACGTACCCTGTACTGCTGATGGTTACTGTGCAGATACCTGCAACGACTTCCGGTGCACCATCCAACATTCAGAACATGCGATTAAGTCGGGCAGCGGTGACAATCCAGCGACTTGGTCGGACATACGTTGATTAGTCTAGCCACCAAGGCTGCTGATGTGGCCACCAGTTGTGACTTGCAAACAAGTGGCAACGGCTTTCTGATGTTAGGACCTGCTGATCCTGATATTGAAGATCCAAAGACAATCACGCAAGGCGCCTAAAGTTTTCTGGCATGCCGCGCGTGTGTGCAATGCCTGCTTGCTTGGGCAAAAGCGAGAGTCAAGGGGGTGCACTCTAGCGATGTGATTTACAGTCTTGCAAACGCCAAGTGGCCGTTCGACGCTCTCAAGCCAGCTGGTAGGTACTAAGACATGATGCGACACCCTCGGGAGCATGGAATACGGTCAACGATCAAGTGATATTTGACTCGTCACCGCTTAATAGGCTTTGTGTATTGCTTTAGAGCAGCATGCTTGGTAAGGCAGATGAGAACGAGGTCAAGGTGTGGTCCCGGGAGATGGATCCAGATTCCTCGCTTACTTGGGAAAGGCAATGATTAGCATATCCAAGCCCTGGCGTGTGGTACAGCCAGCGAACGGTTTGAAGGAAAGCAGAATTGTAATAATTCGCCGTGCTGTGCCCATCTGCACGATGCGTGACGAGACAAAGATAGCGTTCGCTTGCTTGAAGCACTGTGCACCAGGTAAGAAAGCGAATCGAGGCGACCGCGACGAGCCACGGCTCACGGCAGTTACGGATGGACAAGCAAGAGCTGTAAATCAATCATCCTGCAAGACTACGGGTGCCACTCGCTCGGCTTTAGGAGACGGATTCCAGAACAAGATGATGTTGCTGCTTACTCGAGACCTTCTTTTTCAAATTAGACATGGTGGGTCATGATTAAAAGAAAGGGCGGAAGTCTAACGCCGGCGGCAATAGTCATTTAGGGGAGGAACGCCAGTGTCATCGGCATGATACCTATTAGAATCGTCAAGGCATGAGGTGCATAACACGCTGGCCGGGCGAGTCGGATATCGTATCGCTTAGTCGCCCAGGCTGCGTGTGGGTCGATTGTATGCAATACGACGAAGCGCGGGGTGGGTTTGAGATACGGACTGGTCCGATTAAATTAGCTCGACAGCCGGCAGGGCAGTTTGGGAGTCTTGAGACTTGAGTATAATCTTGCTGGTTGTTGCGCAGGTGGCACCAAGACCGTGTGTGAGACGGACGGAGCCAGCCAAGCGTCGTCGTCGGTCTGCGTCGCCAGTGCAGCTAACGCAACGATGGCTTGGGATCCGTGATTCTTTCCCTTGCAAGGTTTTTTTCTTCTGTCAGAGGATTTTTTTGATTGCTATTTGCCGGCCCTTTTGTGGCTGCCAAGGTTGGCGTGTCGGTTTAACGAATCAAAGGCAGTGCAAGTGTGCCCTTGTCTTTGATCATGATGAGCAAGATGGTCGAGCCGCACAAGCCGCGGAGGTCATGCACACCCGTGTTCGAGCATATACGCCGATTCCTGTATGGATCGGGAGGGCGAAGGATGGGAGGTCACTGATAAGTTGTTGCATACATGGTTTTATCCTTGAACTTAATTTTGACGCGTGAGCGGCGGGGACCTGGCACAGCCAATACTTGATCCAAATTATCGATGATGGAGATGGGATGCGTTCGTTACGTTGCGTTGCTTGGTCAGGCCGACATCCGTCGGCGCGCGCGCGTTCGATTCGCTCGCACCAGCAGGCACGAAGAAGCAGCAGCCACCACCGACACCAACTCCCGCAAGGAGCAGCGGCATGGGGCATGGGTGTGATGGTTCTCCCGTGGCATCGTATCACAATCTTCTCTAATAATGCTCGAAGCTTGCGAGGGATTCGTGTCGGTCGGGCCGGACGGGCTTAGGGATGTCAGATGGATGATGCAAATGACAATCTCGCAGCATCCAGGGGTTACTGGCCATGGGAAGCTTGTGGCAGCGCTCACGGGCGTGTCAACGAGACACGACGATGACACAGTAGTTAGGTATAGACGGCCCAATGCGGACTGCCCTGGAATCCGAGGGCAAGCAGCCGGAGGGGGCAGCAGCTTTGGCTTGCTGAAATGCTGGCCAATAATACAGGATCGGGCGAGCTAGCAGTGCTTGGACCGCAGTTGATGTCAACGTTTTGGCCTGACTGACCCTCTTTTTCCCTTTCGCATCTGCGCCTCTTTGCGGTCAAGGTCTTGGGTCCATGTCTGGAACCTACCGAC